>ML787284.1:671499-705155 GCA_009831015.1 Picea engelmannii | reverse complement strand
AGTATTTGTACACATTTCGAAAGAGAAGAGAACCAAGATGGACCCTTCAAGAAATAAGGGAATATTTGTTGGATACTATGAGGTCTCCAAGGCCTTCAGAGTTTATATACGAGGTTACCATCATATTGACATCAGAAGGGATGTAACCTTTTTATGAATATGCAACACTCAAGAAATCAAGAAGATGCCATCTTGAAGAGGTATATGAAGAAGAACCTGTGGTTCCCGGAGTTGCAGAACCAGTGAGGGAAGTCATAACTTCCCCTGATGAGGAGATTCTAGAATATCATGACATAATAGAGTCTCAAGAACTCCCCAGATGACGATCTCCCACAAGAGAAAGCCAGCCTGTGTAAGGGAACTTATTCAAGATGGAGAGAAGTATGGTGCCCCTAAAGGAACCATGAGACAAGTGAAGAAACCCAAGCCATTCTCCAGTTATATGGATTTGATGTTTGATCTCTTGTAGAAGGAGCCCACTTGATTTGAAGAATCCATTTAGAAGAAAGAATGGGCAGATGCCATGATAGAAGAATACCAATTCATCATAAAGAATGATGTAGGGGAAATAGTTCCCAGACCGAAGAGCAAGGATGTGGTATCTTCCAAATGGATTTTCAAATTAAAACATGACGCTGATGGAAGTATTGAGAAATATAAAGAAAGGTTTGTTGCTCGTGGATTTTCTCAAAAGGAAGGCATTGATTATGAAGAGACGTTTTCTCCTGTATCCAGATACACTTCAATCAGAACCATCATATCCCTTGCAGCTAAGATGAAGTGGAAGTTACACCAGATAGATGTGAAAACAACCTTCTTGAATGGTGTCATTAAATAAGAAGTGTATATATAACAACCTCAAGGGTTTGAAGTTGAATACAAGAAGACTCATGTCTACAAGTTGAAGAAGGATATGTACAGATTGAAGCAAGCTCCTAGAGCTTAGTATGGAAGGATTGACAATTTCCTGAAGAGCTTGGGCTTTACCAAAAGTAAAGCTGATTCTAACCTTTACTTCAAGGTTATGAATGATGAGCCTACTATATTGTTGTTGTATGTTGATGACTTATTCTTAACTGGAGAATAAAATATCATCACTGAATGTAAGAAGAAGCTCGCTGCATATTTTGAGATGAAAGAACTTGTCCTAATGCACTATTTCTTAGATCTTTAGGTTTGGCAGAGCCTAGAGAGGATCTTCCTTAACCAAGGGAAGTATGAAGTTGGAATACTGAAGAGATTTGATATGTTGGAGTGAAAGTCCATGAATACACCCATGGAAACAAATTTGAAGCTCATGGTTGACACTTCATCAAAATTGATTGATGTTACACTATATAGATAGATCATTGGATCGTTGATGTATCTGACGAACACTAGGCCATATATATGTTTTGTTGTGAACACCTTGAGTCAGTTTCTAGTAGAGCCCATACATGTTCACCTGGTTGCTGTAAAACATGTGATGAGGTACCTTAAGGGTACATTAGATTGTGGTGTTGGTTATAATGGAGATCATGACTTTAGACTGAGTGGTTGTACTGATTCAGATTGGGTTGGAACTGTCTCTGACAGAAAGAGCACTTTAGGATGTTATTTCAGTCTGGGGTCAGCCATGATCTCATGGCATAGTAGGAAGCAATCAAGCTCATCACGATAGAAGCATAATACATTGTTTCATGTTCCACCAGTTGTGAATCCATATGGATTTGGAATTTGTTGACAGGTCTATTTGATCTGGAGATGGAAGCAATCGTGATCCTATGTGATAATCAATGTTTCATAAAGATGACAGAGCACCCAATGTTCCATGACAAGTCAAAACACATAAAGATCTAATATCATTACATCCGTGATATGGTGCAGAGGAGAGCCATAAAGCTCCAGTATGTTAGCACAGATGAACAGGTTGTTGATGTGTTGACCAAGCATCTATATCATGAAAACTTCGATCACTTTCGATATAATCTCGGTGTAGTCCAAAAGGACCTCCCTCAAGAGGGGGAGTAGTTTTGTGATGCTAGATTCGTGTTGTGATGCCAACCTAGTGCTGAAGATTTCCAGCTTTGTGTTGATGTTGTTTTGTTTCCAACCTCATGCTGTAATGCCAGCCTAGTGCTAAATATTTCCAGCTTCGTGTTGGTGTTGTTGTGTTTCCAACCTTGTGTTGTGATGCCAACCTAGTGCTAAAGATTTCTAGCTTCATGCTGATTTTGTTCTATTTCCAGCCTCTTGTTGTGATGCCAACCTAGTGCTGGATATTTCCAGCTTCATGCTGATGTTTTTGTGATGCCAACCTAGTGCTGAAGATTTCCAGCTTCATGCTGATGTTATTGTGTTTCCAGCCTCGTGATGTGATGCCAACTTTGTGCTAAAGATTCACAGCTTAGTGCTGATGTTGATGATGCTCCAACCTTTGTGTTGTGATGTTGTTGTTATCGATGATGATGTATTAGTGTTATACTAATCCATGTTGATGAAGATGATGATGCCATTCCATCTCCATGATGTGAATGATGATATTGATGATGAGAAAAACTTCCGATGATTTATAGATATGCCAGTAAGTGTTCCAGATGTTGTTGATGTTGTTTACCTCTCTCTCTCTCTCTCTCTCTCTCCTGATGATGTTGTAGAATACCCTTGTTGTTAAGGGGGAGTGTTGAAATATTGTAATTGCAAAGAGTATTCTATTTATTATTGATTTATTATTCATTATATCAATCCCCTTTTGTGGATTGATTATGTCAGGCATTGTAATTGACCAAATCCCCTTTTGCGGATCGATCAAACCCTAATTGTAATATGAAAATTAAGAAGTTGGCCCCCATGAAAAATTAAAGTGGTTTTAACCACCCAGAAAGACAAGTCGGCCCTTCCAGTGAAGAGACACCTCCTTTCAATGCTTGCCAATTTGTATAAATAAAGGAAGCTGATGCCTCATCTGTTCACTCACTCAACTCACTCATCTAGTGCACAAGTATTGAAGGAAGATGCAGTTACTAGTTGTTGGAAGAAGGAAGAGAGAGAGGCACATTGCTTGGGAGAGGATATTCTATAGTGTTTGGTTTATTGTATTGGCATTGTATTGGCTATCTATATTAAAGAAGTTTTTGCTGGGTTTTATTCCCCATGAGGGTTTCCCAGGATACATGATGTGTATATTGTGATTTTGTTTCTCTTAGTGATCCTATCTATGTTATGGTTATCTAGTAAATTGAAAAGAAACCTAATAATATCTTAAACCTTAACATCGTCATGGGATACACCCATCTCGCCAGTATCATCATTATCCATCCATTTTGTTAGCAGTTTGTAAATTTTTTCTGGATGAATAGACAAACAACATAGGTAACTGTTTCAACCTACTTTAGAGCTGGGAACTAGCCTGCTCAACTCAGAGAGGTCTCTCTCATGTCACTTGATATATCTTTGGCAATCGGTGGGTAGATTTAGTTTGTTTTAGGGGTTTTTTATAAAGTTGTTGGAAAGGAAGGGGAGGGACACTTAGGGTTATGGAGTCAAAATTACGAAAGTGAATGAAAACAATGACTGGCCAGTAGAACTCTCTAGAGGATCAAAGCTAAATGAGGCAATGAATATGAGCTGCAAATTGAGTTTAAGCGAAGTGTAGGAAGAAGGAGAAAACAAAAAACTGCATCAGAGCATTACTGAAATGAATGCTGAATTAGTTAAGAAGAAACACACACATTTTAAATTGCTTAAGCCGAGAGCATCATACGATGAATTCTGGGCCTTTAACTCTCCAATTTAAATAGAAGAAACTGTAAATGTAAATAAAGAACACAGGAAATACATACAATGAAAGGAGACAAAACTCATATCACCACCATTAGAATCTTTTCATAGAGACTTCAAAAGATTCTACATATGTATTCAATTTAGCTCCAGAAAATTACAATAGAATTCAGAAACAACAAAAAGGTTCCCTTGCACTTCTACCAACATTAATTCGTTTAGAATTTCTAGTACTTATACAATTCAATTACAATGGCTGAAATTGAAGCATTTAAGTGTCTAAAAACTGACTACAATAATTACAAGCCAACAGTTTCGGTAGGCGAACCGATTTACAATGATTTAAACAAAAAACATTTCATAAACTAGGGATGGATCTCTCTGAGTGCTCGGCTTCCTCTACGCCATCTATCTTTCTCCGATCTCCTATCGAACTTGCCTGTTTGGTGACACCTGGAGGTTATTTACTGGTCCTTGGAAAACTGCATTTTGTCTTGCCCAGCCGCACAATCTCCTTCCACTGTGAGTCAGAAAGAATCTCGTAATGCATCATTTCCTTTATCATAATCTCTAGATCAATGCAAGTAGCGTAAGACATAGTTGGCAACCCACTCTTCATTGTCTTAAACTGATTTAAAATATCAAAATATGTGGTTAGATATTCCACCAGACTTGGTCCCTTCAAGTTTTCATCCAAACCGTCAAACTCAGAATGATCCATTCTACACTGTGTGAGGAGGGAGTTGTATTTTTCTGGGTCGTGTAATTTTCCTTTGCCATCCCAAAATGGTGGGAGGCCCTTGATAAACAATTGTTCAAATGTATCCTTAAATTCTTGTATACTCTGCTCCATCTGCACGACTTTGGTTTGAACTGACTTGAGAAAATTGTGCTTAGCAATGATCCTCCTAACCCAAATGATTAGTGCAATCATGTCTTTGACCCCAATGGTCTGGAGATCAGCAGTAGGAACATAATTAAGAAAATTTATAGCGTTTTGGGCCCATTCTGAGGGTTTTTTCGCTAGTGTTTCATTTACAACTATACACCTGCTTCGGGCAGTGACAACCATGATGTATTTGTCATTTATGAAATTCAGTTATACCCTGAATTTGGCAGCCTCAACAGTGATAGAGTCCCATATTACATGTTTAGCTCCCTGCAAAAGTCCTTTACCTTTCAACCTCGTTTTCAATTTGCTCACTCTTTCCTGCAACTCTTGATTTTCCCTTTGGAATTGGGCCATCTTCTCATTCTTAAATTTCATTTCCTATTGTAGCCTTTCTATATCTCCTATGAGATTCTTGATTTACCCTTCTTTCAGGCTAACTTGGGACATAGCCTGAACCAGTCCATCAACGTTAGGCCCAATTTATGCAGTAGAAGGTACAACGAAAACTACGTTTGATGTTACTGATTGTCCTTGTGACCAACTTTCTTTTTCCTTTTCAAGCTACAATACTTTGGATTTGTAATTTAGTGCTTCCTGTCTAAATGTCTCCTTTTATGTCTCTAGAACAACCAACTCTGTTGTCTAAGGATGTTCTATAACAGACAATTTCAGCTTCTTCTTCAGGCTTTGGATCATCTTTTATTTCTCATCTAAGGAAGCTTTTACCCCTTGAGTGCCTTCAGATTATAATATTTTGACCTGTGTCTGCCAGGCTCTGCTGGATTCTTTTTCCTTCTGCATTTGTCCATCCAATATGAGTCCATGGGTTGTCAGTATTGAAACCCTCAAACTCAGACTCAGGTAATCTGAATATAGCATGTCGTTGGCATTTCTATGGAACTTTACCTTGTCTGGGGCACTAATATTTTCATAATGTAGTCTGATTTTAGACACTTTATCCTCATATTTTCATAATGTAGTCTAATTTTAATCAAAAACATCGGAGTCCGTCAATTAGGGCTTCTTCTTTAGAAGCGAGATCTTGCTCTATTATGGATAAAATGATAGGATTCATGGCCATGATGAAAAAAACCTGTGAATTAGTGGAGAATGTGCGAGTCCAGTTCACTGTTGAGCTTCAGTTCGATAGAGATTTTGCGCCAATTTTCAAACGTTCAAAAGATTTGAAATATCATAAAATAATGATCTGGCCCTCCTTTTATATGCACTTTTAGATATCAGGGGTGAGGAAAAACGATTTTGGGTAGACTTCTTTTCGCCCCGATATGCCTCTGGTGGTGCCACGTGTATGCGGGCTAAAACCATGGTATTTTCCCCAACTTTCTCTCTAGTGCTTAACCTTCACATTATTTCCTCTCCCGATATGTCTTTTGGCCGTCGATCTGGGTTGCTCAAGAATTATGTCCCACCAGGCCCCATCACTTCCACGTCTCTGCCATGTTTAGCGCTTTCTCTGCTATATGTGACCTGGTCCTCCAAACTATCACACCTCCACACCGATGTAGCTCCTTGCCAAATTTTGAGACTTGGATTCCATCAAAATAAAATTGTTATGGTGATAACATAGGCTCCAACTAGGGATGTTATCCTCCCTACGGGGTAGAAAAGAACGATAGACCAAGTGCCTACCCATTGGGCAGTGATTTATTCGTGCATTCTGAATCCTCCAACCGTTATTCAAAAAACTTAAAATCGACCCAACACTGTTCAGGGCCTTCACCTTGGGCTTCAACTATGCTACTTTTATTCCAACTTCTTCATGCAAAAAGAAAACACAAAACGATTATGTACAATGAATGGAAGGGGTGATAATTTTTAAACGATATAATGCTTGAGGAACCTGCCATTCACAGGCCCTCCTCTAATGATGTCTTCATTACTCTCCTGTAGTGTGTAGGCATTACTTCCATGGTATGCTACAATTTCGAATGTTCCCAATCACAGATGATCAAACTTCCTATGTTTTCCCTTATCATCATTTATGGCGTCCCATTTTAGTACCAAGTCTCCTTGTTTGAAGCTATCCACCTTGGTATGTCTGTCGAAAGCCTCTTTGATCTTGTCTTGGTGCAGTTGAGTATTGTCGAAATATTTTTCTTTGATTTGTTGTACATTGATGAGTTCATACTTCCTTCTTCGTGTGGCATCTGTCTCTCCATATTGCTCTTGCAACAGTCTCATTACTGGAAACCCCAATGTAGTAGAAAAAATTGCTTCAATGCCATAGATGATCTGAAAAGGTGAGGTGGCGATGGACCTCTTTGGGGTGATTCTATCATCCCATAATGCATGAATGAGATTTTTGTGCCAAGCCTTTTTATTTTCTTACAACAACTTTTTTATAATTTTGGTGAGGCTCTTGTTTGATGACTCAGCTAACCCATTTCCCTGAGGGTAATAAGAAGTGGAGTGGCCAAGTGTTATGTTGTAGTCACTGCAAAATTTCTCCATCCTTTTAGACTTAAAGGTTGTTGCATTGTCTATGATGATTTTGATTGGACATCCAAACCTAGACAAAATATTTTCTTCCAAAAACTGGATGATGACAACATCTGTCGCTTGCCTGGTGGGTACTCCCTCGATCCATTTAGTGAAATAATCTATTTCTTTTAGAATCCAATTGTGTTGGGTTGGAGACTGTGGATGTATTTCCCCTATGAAGTGAAGACCCCACTGTCTAAAAGGAGCTTCCATAGAGATGGGCTTAAAAGGAAGAGGTTTCAGTTTGTTTTTTCCTTCAAAAATCTGACATTCATGGAATCTTGAAACCCCTTTATAAACATCAGAAAAGATGTTGGGCCAATAGAACCCAGCTCACAAGATTTTGTGCACAGTGGTTTTCCAATAATGATGACCTCCATAGTCACCCTTATGGAACTCTTTGATGGTCTTCTTAGCTTCCTCTTCTAGCAAAAAACTCACTAAAATTCCCCTAAGATCCTTCCAGTATAGGGATTTATTTACTATACAAAATTTTGTTGCTTTCAGTTTCAAGAACCTTGCCTTTGTTTTACTTAATTCAGGAGGAGCCTGCAAATTATTCAAAACAAAGATGATATATGCATGCCATGTGGAGTCAATATATTTCTGGGATATTTGTGGATTTGTCCTCTCCTCTTCTGCACCTTCTAACAGGTCTGTGATGAAATTTATTCCTAAGAGTTCACAATTGCTCTGTGCCATCAAATTCAAAAGCCCCTTCCCTTTGATCAAATTGGTGGGTTTGATCTCAAGGTTATATTCTAACAACTTTGCTATCCATTTTCCCCTCTTTCCTTTAGGATCAGGTTGGGTTAAGATGTCTTTCACTGAGCTACTGGGTACATAAGCAGTAGTATGGGAATGCAGGATGTAAACTCTGAATTATTTCAAGGCCTTGACTAAATCATATGCTTGCTTCTCCATGATGTCATACTTCAGAGGAGCATCCCTCAACGTCTTGTTGTAATATGCTATGGGCTTCTCAAAATTTTGGTCATCTTTATGGAGTAAAACACCAACAATTGTGTGTTCTGAGGTGAAGGAGAACAATATGAAATCCTTTTCAAAATTAGGACTGGCCAGTACTGGAGCCTTGGTCAATGCCAACTTGATGTCTTCAAAGGAATTTCTAGCTTCAGGAATCCATTTTATTTCATTTCCGTTCTTGAGCATGTTGGTAATATGTTTTATGATTTCATCCAAATTAGGGATGAATCTTCTCAGAAAATTCACTTTTCCCAGGAAAGATTGTACATCCTTTTTACTTCTAGGTATGCCAATTTTCAAGATTCCCTCAACTCTGTTGGGATCTACCTTTATCCCCTCTTTCGAAATAATATGACCCAACAACTTTCCTTCTTCCATGTCAAAATTTGAATTATTGGGATTCAATGATATACCAAAGTTCCTGCATTTTTCAAATGCCTTTCTTAGATGCAACCCACTCTTCATTGTCTTAAAATGATTTAAAATCTCAAAATCTGTGGTTAGATATTCCACCAGACTTGGTCCCTTCAAGTTTTCTTCCAAACCATCAAACTTAGAATGATCCATTATGCACTGTGTGAGGAGGGATTTGTACTTTTCTGGGTCAGGTGATTTTCGTTTTCCATCCCAAAATGGTGGGAGGCCCTTGACAAACAATTGTTCAAATGTATCCTTAAATTCTTGTATAGTCTTCTCCATCTGCACGACTTTGGTTTGAACTGACTTGAGAAAATTTTTCTTAGCGATCATCCTCCTAGCCCAAATGATTAGTACAATCTTGTCTTTGACCCCAATGGTCTGGAGATCAGTGATAGGAACATAATTAAGAAAATTTATAGCGTTTTGGTCCCATTCTGAGGGTTTTTTCGCTAGTGTTTCACTTACAACTATACACCTGCTTTGGGTAGTGACAACCATGTTGTCTTTGTCATTTATGAAATTCAAATATACCTTGAATTTGGTAGTCTCAACAGTGATAGAGTCCTAGATTACATTTTTAACTCTCTGCAAAAGTCCTTTAGATTTCAACCTCGTTTTCAATTTGCTCACTCTTTCCTGCAACTCTTGATTTTCCCTTTGGAACTGGCCCATCTTCTCATTCTTAATTTTCATTTCCTGTTGCAGCCTTTGTATATCTGATATAAGATTCTTGATTTCCCCTTCTTTCAGGCTAACTTGGGATATAGGTTGAACTAGTTCATCAACGTTAGGCCCAATTTCTGCAACAAAAGGTACACCAACAACTACGTCTGATGTTATTGCCTGTCCTTGTGACCAAATTTATTTTTCCTTTTCCAGCTGCAATGCTTTGGCTTTGTAATTTAGTGATTCCTATCTAAATGTCTCCTTTTCTTGCTCTAGAGAAACCAACTATGTTGTCTGAGGATGTTCTATAGAAGAAATTTTCAGCTTCTTCTTCAGTCTTTGGATCATCTTTTATTTCTCATCTAAGGAAGATTTTTCCCCTTGAGGGCCTTCAGATTCCAATCTTTTGGCTTGTGTCTGCTAGGCTTTGCTGGATGCTTTTTCCTACTTCAATTTTCCATCCAATTTGAGTGCATGGGTTGTCAGTCTTGAAACCCTCAAACTCAGACTCA
This sequence comes from Picea engelmannii, assembly GCA_009831015.1. Taxonomy (NCBI): domain Eukaryota; kingdom Viridiplantae; phylum Streptophyta; class Pinopsida; order Pinales; family Pinaceae; genus Picea; species Picea engelmannii. Next base: position 695,417 of record ML787284.1, on the reverse strand, counting down.
AGTAATCTGAATATAGCATGTCTTCGACGTTTATGTGGAACTTTATCTTGTCTGGGGCACCAATATTTTCATAATGTAGCCTGATTTTAGACACTTTCTCCTCATTTGCCACTAATGGGTGAGACAGTTATTTCTATGTCAAAAATATCAGAGTCCCTGTTAATTAGGGCTTCTTCTTTAGAGGTAGGATCTTTCTCTGTTATGAATAAAATGATAGGATTCATGGCCATGATGAAAAATACCTGTGAATTAGTGGAGAATGCGCGAGTCTGGTTGACTGTTGAACCTCAGTTCGACGGAGCGTTTGTGCCAATTTTCAAATGTTTAAAAGATTTGAAATATCATAAAATAATGACCGAGGCCCTCCTTTTATATGTTCTTTTCGATATCGGGGTCGAGGAAAAACTGTTTCGGGTAGACCGTTTTTCGCCCCGATATGCCTCTGGTGGTGCCACGTGCCTGCGGCCTAAAAACATGGTATTTTCCTTGGCCTCCTCTCTAGTGCTTAACCTTCACATTATTTCCTCGCTTGATATGTCTCCTGACCATCGATCTGGGTTGTTCAAGATCTATGGCCCACCAGGCTCCATCATTTCTACATCTCCACTATGTTTAGCCCTTTCTCCGCTATATGTGACCTGGTCCTCCAAACTATCACACCTCCACAACGATGTATCTCCTCGCCAAATTTCAAGACTTGGATTCTATCAAAAGTAAATTGTTATGGTGATAACACATTTCACATGGAATGGGAAAGACCTACATGGTATTGCAGACTAGTAGCATCACCAAAGCTAAATAGGCTATCCCATGATCACCCAGATCATATTACAGACAACAACATCACAACCATATAGGTTCTCGACTATGCCACTAGCGTACCCGATTGTCTCACTAGTGTAGCAACAACTCAACATACCAGACCATTTCATTGGAGTAGCCTACAACTTGACATAAAGCCTACAATTCGACACAAGGCCTACAACATGACATGAAGCCTACAAATCGGTACAAGGACTACAACTTGGCACGAATCCTATAACTCGTCATGAAGCCTACAACTAGGAACAAGGCCTACAACTCGACACAAAGTATACAACTCGGCACAAATTCTGCAAATCAGCACGAAGTCTACAAGTTGGTACCAGAACTACAACTCGGAACGAAGACTACAACTTGGAATGAATCCTACAACGCGACACAAGGCGTTCAACTTGGAACAAAGCCTACAACTCGGCACAAGGCCTACAACTTGACACAAAGGCTACAACTCAACATGAAGCCTACAAGATCCTTCTTTTCAAATTTTTCCATCAACTCCTTCTAACTGAGAGAATCCTCAAACCATGATTCCATTTGCTACATACCTCTATGCACCCTGCAAAGTGTCACAAAACCTTGCTTCTTCCTGATCATTGAATCCCTCTGATTCCTTTCAAGTCTTTCTTTCTGTGGTAACCTTCCTGGAATACATAGGATAACTTGCCTGAAACAGGAGCAACAAAAGAAAAAGTATTTCCAATATAATATCATTTTATATAAGAACATATCAATTTCATGGTAATTCATTATAGCATTGCCAAGGTGTCCTAGCTGAGAAAAAGAACAAGTAATATCTCCTATAGGATATGTTAGTTCATATTGCAATTAAGTACAATAACCATTTATGTTAATAGTACATGTTGCTAAGTATTCATTTGTTCTTGGCATTAATAAAATATAAAGGATTGCAATACTTAAGAAACAATAAAAATATCAAACCTGATATGCAAACCTGGAGTGTGGATATTGTTTTGCTTGAGTTTCTTTTCTTCTGAGACAAGTATTCTTTCCAACCTAGAGAGTGTGTTGTTCCTATGAATGTATTAGATCTAATATCTTTCTAGCTTTATGATTGCTTCTTGGACAAAGATCCCTTCTCTTTCCAAAGATTTAGATCTGTAGTAGCTGATTTTTATTGTTTCTCCTACTCCACATTCATGTGCTTGGAAGCTCCAAAAATCAAACTCTTCATCCTTTGACGCTTACTCTTCAGTATGTGGTTCCATAATTTTTCTCTTTGTTCTTTGCAAGGATGATGTCAATCCTTGTATTCCATGCTCTACGAAGAGACCATGGTTCTACTGCGCCACTTTGATTTTATGGAGGAAGTCATGATTGTCTTTGACTTTGACCTTGACCAGTCTTTTGAATTTGACCACTTTTTTTACTTTGACCAATCAAATGTTGACTTAGACGTTTTTTATGGCTGAGGGCACCAAGAGATTCACTATGTTAGAGTGCACTAGGATATCTAATAATTATGCGAAATGCTTCACTTAAAGTGCCCGAATAATCATGTTAGGGTTTGCTTCTGCTGCAAGATCAAAAACCCTAGCTGCAACTGTAATTGTGCTACAACGAGCTTGAAAAAGAGCTGCAGATCTATCTTCTAGTGGTTATACTATTCTAAAGGTGGTGTGGGCTCATAACCTATTATAATATTGTGCTCATTTACCATAGACAATGCTAGACCATTTTCACCCAACCATAGGCACAAATCCACCCCCGAGCACCTTAACCTTTGACAAAAAGAATGATTCGGGGAAGCCTCACTAGAACCAACAAATAAAATAGGGTAGCACACCTTCTCTAGAGATAGAACAAAATATAGAGTACCAAAATACTGAACAAGGAATTACTTCACACTTGCAGCCGCTGCACTTCCTCCTCAACACTTATGCCTTGCTTCTGGATGACTGAGTGTGTGTACAAATGAGCTGGATCACCTCCTATTTATACTAATATGGTCATGTGAAAAAATGTCTCTTCAAGCAAGGTTGACTTGTACTTTTCTTCATATAATACTTTAATATTACTTATTTTGCTGAGCCGACTTGTCTTCCAGGGTTTTCACACATCTGTTTAGGTTTTCTCTTTCTTCCGAAATATTCTATTCTAGTCAAAGGTTTAATCATGGAGGTTAATACCTCCCGCAACTACCAAAACATCAACACCATATAACAGGAGGAGCACCATAGGGTATGTTTTTACTGTAGGTGGAACAACAATAAGTTGGATTTCAAAATTGAAAAAGGTTGTTGCACTTTCAATAATGGAAGAAACGTATGTTGTTGCTACAGAGGCTAGTAAATAAATGATTTGGTTACAAAGGTTCATGGAGGAATTGCAAAAGAAGAAGGAGAATAGAAGATTTTATTGTGATAGTGAGAGGTCTATTCATATTGCAAAGAAATCATGCTTCCATTTGAAGAATAAGCATATACAACTCATGTACCATTTCATACGATCCATGTTGGAAGATGGACATTTGAAGTTGGAAAAGACATATACTAGCCAGAATCCTGCAAACATGTTAAAAAAGGTAGTAACCAGGGAGGAAAAAATTTCTTGCTCAATTTCAGTTGGTCTTCAAGCATGAAAGTGAATATGAGAAATCTTCTAGCTCCAAGGTGGATCATAATCCAGCAGGTACAACAATAGTGGAGTTGTTGTGATTAGTCTCCAAGTGGGAGATTGTTGGTTGTGGACCTTGATTATCTTCTTGATTTAGAGGTTTGTTTCAGCCGTGATTGGACCCCATTCCCTAATGGGGGGGTGTGGGGGGGATTTCCCCCCCACAACTATCACCAGGGGGGTGGCGACAATTGTTTTAGGTCCCCCCTAGTGGGGGATTCGGGGGCAGTTCTCCCGAAGCAAAATTTTGGGAAAAATTGCCTTGTAACATTTCGTAGTCAATATGGACTATTCATTATAAGGTCACAGATATGACAATAGAAGTTATGTTAGGTTCAATATGGACTGTTCACGGAATTATCATTTTACATCAATAAACACATTTAAAAAATAATAATCAACTAGTATAGTCCGCTTCCATCAATTTTACATTATTCAACATTATTAGAGCTTACATTGTTGCATATATGAAACTATTTTCCCAATGGAAGTGACATTCAAGTTTTCATTAGTTTCTATACATCATAAGGCCCTTCCAATCTACCTCATTTAGAGCATGAGGTGCATTGAGAGAGAGACATTGACATTTCAAAGTGTATAAAAAAAGTCTTGATCTATCATCATTTTTTATCGTATTTAATTTTGAGAAGACTCTTTTGCATATTGTTGTACTAATTGGAATAACAAGAATATCTTTCCAAAGCTGTATTAAACATAGAATTCCATCAAATCATTCAGGTTCACCTCCACATAGATCCCATGCTCTAGGAATATGTTTTTTGGGGTATGATTGATATATAGTACAAATAAATTCGTCAATTTCACCCAAACATCTAGTAGTATCCACAATAAATGATTTCCCAACATTGAATTTTTCACATAAACATGCTAACCATATTCTTGTTTGAGATTCTCTACCATCGATCTCCTGGTAGTGATGAGGATTAAAAAACTTAGGAGTATGAAATATAGATAAATATATGAACCTCTTATTCACATACTCAATCACCTTGTTTACAAAACTTTTTCCCAAAATAATGCAATCATAAAGTATTGTTGGTATTTATGTATTGTTCAAACTATCAAACCTCATTGGATGTACATGTACATACTTGCATTATTGGAAAACACAAGAGTTTTTCAATTTTATCTACTTAAAAAAAGATATGTGCACTGCCCTCACCTCCAATATGCCTCTTATAAACTATTTATGAAGCATGTTAATGTTAACAAAATGAGCACAAGCAAGACAAGACAAGAAATTGGCAGAAAATGATTCAATCCATTATGTATTCATGATATCAATTTATAATACATGGATTTGAGCACTTTTAGATCTAGATCTCATTGACAACTCATTAATGGATCATGACAACACCTCCTCAATAGATAAGTATTACAACTCACAAGTAGGTGGTCTTAGAATTTATGATTGTCTAGGGACTCGTAGTCTAGCATCCCCCCCAATCACAAGTCAAAATAATTGTATCAGCAAGGTATCATCTTCAATATTCAATCTGAAAATTTTGAACTGAGATTTGATGAAGATATGCTTGAAAAACCACCAATATTTGAATGTTGAATGGTTCATTTGAAGAGAGTAGAATCCATGGAAGTGAACAAATTCCATGTTTGAACATTTCCTTGGCACTTTGGTGAAAAATTAGGATCACCAAAGTTCTCTTTGAATTTGGACACAACTAGGTGTAGACTAGCATCCCAATGAATAATCGATTTGATTGTAGATAACTTGTTCAGGAGACTAGTTGCCATAATGATGCAGGAGCATCGCTATCAAACCAAGAAAGCGAGTGAGGAAGAGAAATTGACACCTCAACACATTGAAAGAACCGAACCGACTCTTAACCAGCTTGGTAGTGGTGTGGAGATATTTTGAATTTATCATTAATTAATTAGTTGTATGTAAAGTCGGGCCACCATTTGAGATGATGGATCATTGTAGATCCTTACACGACTATAAAATATTACAGGTGTAGGATATTATCCCTTATTAGTCATTAGTTTGCATTTAATTAAGTTGATTAGGTAACCGCTAAGGAAGAAGCTGATAGAACTTATATAGGGGGAAGAAGAGCCAAGAAGCAAGCTCCGTTGAGACAAGTTTTTTTTCATTGTGTTTGTAAGGGATAGTAGTTGCAATCATGTGTCTTTGGAATGAATAGAATAGAGGAGAATTTATCCAATTGTATTGTGTTGATATTTTTTTAAAGTTTTACTATTGTTATGAGTTTTGTGAATGTATGAGGTTCATGGTGAATGAATGAATTCATGAAGAATTGAATAAGTTTCAATTGTTTCTCTTATATAAATTTATGCAAGGAGTACATATCGAACGCAAGGAGTGCATGTGAGAGAGTCTTTCGACTTGAAGCTTAGAAGAGATAGCGTGGAATTTTTGTATGCAGAGTGTGCATATCTAACACAAGGAGTGTGTATGTGAAGTCTTTGAATTGGATACAACTTTGGGGAAATAACTTGTTTTTTCTCGTAATATAGTGAAGAGGTCAGTTGCAAGGAGTGCACAGGACCAGAAATTGACTAAGTATCGAAGAAATCCCTTTGAGGAATTCAAAGTTCGAAGGAAGAATAAGTATGGAGGGTTTAGTGGGAGAAATCCTTCAAAAGAAGAATTTTTGAAGGTTGGATAAGATAAAGGGTTAAGATCCATCCAGGAGGAGCCGAATCATTTTATACCGTTAGATCTTGGAGAAGTCGCACACTGGTTAGTCGCGAGGATCATTCGAAATTTGCAAATCTGAAGATTTGAAGTGAAGAGAGATGAAAACTTCCAAAGCACAAAATCGCGAAGTGGATCTCGACTGTTGCTTGTGGGAGAGATAAGGACCATCGATTATCCAGGGAGAATTTAGGGTTCGTGATTCGGGAGAAAGTGTTGAAGCCATTGTCAAAAAAGGCCGAAACCTGAAGTTTCGAAGTGGAATAAGGGTATGATCTAAGTCGTTGATCATTGGTGAAGGAGGACCGTTGATCTTTGTTTGTGGAGATAGTTATTGATTCAAAAATAGGGAGCTGTGGAGTGGAGTGTGTTAAAGATTCCCGAAGGCAGGAATCTGAGGAGATCATAGTCGTTGGATGTGGATCATTAAGAACCGTTGATCTGATATGAATATTTCGCGTATTCGGAATTCATAAGAATTGTGAAGATCAGAGTGTGGATAATGTGAAGTGAAAATTCACGAAGTTCTTAAGGAGTTAATCCCAGGGTCACAACCCGAGGTCATATGCGGAAAGGGGCTAGTGTGGAAGAGCTAGCACCCGAAATCTAAGAAAATCAGAAAGAGCGCTTAGAAGGGATCGTGGGTGTCATACGACTTGTGCTAAAGGAAAAAGGGGCCTAAGTGACTTGTTTCAAAGGACAGGTAAAGACCCGAAGAGCTAATTCTGCTTAGTCTTGTAAAGGTCCTAGACTGAAAGGTCATGTAGTGCATTGGGGAGAAGGGGGCCTGCACCAAGTGGTATCAAATCCTGAAAAAGATCAAAGTTGTATTCTGTGTGTTAGAAACAGTTGAAATAATGCATCCAAGAATACGCGTAGATCCACCTATAGTAAATCGTGTTGTAGGAAGAGAAATGAGAGAGCTTCGCACAAGGTTGGAAGCGATGGAAGAAATACAAAGGAGAACACCTGCCGCTGAAGATGTCAGTGATGCAGAGAGTGATTTAATATAAGTTGAAGAAGCTATAGGGGAATATGCGGCCGAAGAACTCTTATTGGAACCTATTGTGAAGTTGGGAGATAGATAAAAGATAGACATCCCAATGTATGAAGGTAACTTGGATGCCAAAGAGCTATTGGACTAGATAAGGTCCATGAAAAAGTATTTCGACTATGAAGATGTCGATGAAGGAAAGAAGGTGAGACATGTTGTCACCAGATTAAAGGGACACACAACACTGTGGTGGGATGAACTACAAGCATAGATGAGGAGCAAAGGAAATAAAAGATAAAGAATTGGGATAGAATGGTGGCCAAATTGAAGGCTAAATTCATACCTAAGGATTACCAGATAAATCTGTTCAGGAAGTTGCAGAACCTCAGACAGAGGAGTATGACAGTGAAAGAGTACACAAAAGAATTCTATAGGCTGAATATTAGGACTGGACAAATGGAGAAGGATGGTGAAAAAGTTGCCAGGTATATAAATGGATTGAGCTATGAAATCCAGGATGATATCAGCATGATGATCGTAAGTACAGTGGAAGATGCTTATCAGATTGCACCAAAGGCAAAAGAAAAGTTGGCCAGGAACCAGAGTCAACAAAACAGAAGTAAAGGCTCAAATAGAGGTAAGGGGATTGTCTATGATAAGACACCGAAAAATAAGGATGAGAGTGAGAAGTCATATGGTCACTTTGAAAGGGGAGGAAGTTCCCAAAGAAGACCATTTGGTGGGAGAAATTATTTTCCTTGAGGAAGAGGAAGAGGTAGAGGAGGTGGATTTAAATGTTATGCCTATGGAAAGACATGACACATGTCTTGGGAATTCCCCGAGAGGAAGAAAGAAGGAGGAGGAAAAGAAAACATTTTTTAATCCAAAAAAAATGTGGAAGCAGAGGAAGCTGAAGGAGGACATAACCTTATGATGAGGAAAGTTCTTCTAAATCTAGAGAAAGAAATAAAAGACTCAGTTCAGCGAACGAGGTTGTTCAAAACTGCTTGTAAAACAAAGGACAAATCTTGCAAGATGATTATAGATAGTGGGAGTATTGATAATTTCGTATCTACAAAAATGGTGGAGAAGTTGGAGCTGGAGACAACTACACACCCAAGTTTGTATAAAGTATCGTGGTTGCAGAAAGGAAATCAAGTAATGGTAAGTCAACAATGTAAAGTTGAATTTAAAATAGGAAGTTATAAAGATGAGATTTTGTGTGATATAATTCCTATGGATGTTTGCCATATTTTTTTGGGGAGACCATGGAAGTTTGATAGGAACATCATTCATGATGGGAGAAAAAATACTTACACCCTAAAGAAAAATGGTAGAACCCACATGTCGCTGCCAATAGAAGGGAAGAAAGAAAAGGAAGAAGCCAACATAAGAATACTTCTCATGAGTGGGAAGGAACTCTTGAAGGAGATTAAGAAATATCAATAAATGCAATTTGTTGTAGTGAGGAAGCAAAGAGTTATCCTTACCAATACTTCCATGGATGATTTACCTGAAGAAATCTAGGAATTGTTAGAGAATTTTCCTGACATAGTAGTGGATGAGTTACCTCACTCGTTACCACCCATTAGGAGTATCAACCACCATATTGATTTGATTCAAGGAGACAATTTTCCAAACAAAGAAATGTATAGGTTGACACCTCTAGAGAATTAAGAGGTTATGAATCAAGTTCAGGAGTTGTTGGATAAAGGTTTAGTTAGGGAAACTCTAAGCCCATGTGTAGTGCCAACTGTATTAAGTCCAAAGAAGGATGGAGGATGGAGAATGTGTACAGATTCCAGAGCCATCAAGAAGATTACCATCAAGTATAGATTCCTTTTACCCAGGATGGATGATTTGATGGATTGTTTGAGTGGAGCAAGTTGTTTTTCAAAAATAGACTTGAAGAGTGGATATCATCAGATAAGAATGAGAGAGGGAGATGAATGGAAGACAACATTCAAGACAAATGAAGGTTTGTTTGAATGGCTAGTCATGCCATTTGGATTGAAAAATTCTCCAACAACATTTATGAGGTTGATGAATGAAGTACTGAAAGACTTCAGAGGTAAATTTGTCATTGTATATCTGGATGATATATTAGTTTTCAGCAAAACCGAGGAAGAACATTTAAAGTGCTTGACATTAGTGATGAGGAGATTGCAGAAAAAAAAGTTTTTAATAAACTTGAAGAAAGGTTCTTTTATGAAGACCTAACTCATATATTTGGGTTTTTTTTATCTCTTCAAATGACTTGAAGATGGACCCAAAGAAGGTGAGAGCAATCAAAAAAGGGTCGTCATCAAGGAGCATATTTGAGGTGAGAATTTTCCATGGGTTAGCAAGTTTTTATAGAAAGTTTATCATAAATTTTAGTGGTATATGTGCACCCATAATGGACACTATGAAAAAGAAACATAAGTCTTTTAATTAGACATAGGAGGCTGAGAAAAGCTTCAGAGTGTTGAAAAAGAAGATAACAAAACAACCAATTCTGGATTTACCAGATTTGGGAAAAACATTTCAGGTAAGATGTGATGCAAGTGGAATAGCCATTGGAGCAGTCTTGAGTCAAGATAATAGGCCAGTTGCTTATTTCAGTGAGAAGTTGAATGACACCAAGGAGAAATATTCTACATATGACAAGGAGTTTTATGTAGTGATTCAAGCTTTGAATAAATGGAGACACTATTTAATTCCAAAGGATTTTGTCTTGTCTAGTGATAATCGAGCTTTGCAATTTATTACTAGGAAAGATAAGTTGAATCAGAGGCATGCTAAGTGGGTAAAATTCATGCTGAATTTTACTTTTGTCATTAAACATATTTTTGGAAGGGCTAATAAAGTTGCATATGCTTTGAGCAGGAGGAGTTTGGTTATACAGGAATTCCAAGTGAAGATCTTAGGGTTTGAGCACCTTAAGAAAATGTATCAGGAAGATCCAGATTTTAATGAGGCTTATGAAGCATATGAAAATCCTTTGTTGAGGGATAACAATTCATGGGCAAAATATTTAATCCAGGATGGGTTGTTGTTTAAAGGAAGTCAATTGCGCATACCAAGATGCTCAATGAGAGATAATTTGTTGAAAGAAAAACATAGTGGAGGTATAGCCAAACATTTCGGTCAGAAAAAAAAAATTGCGCAACTGGATAGTTTTCATTATTGGCCAGGTGTGAGGGTAGATGTGAAGAAATCTGTAGACCGATGTAAGATTTGTCAACATGCAAAAGGAAAGAGACAAAACACTGGTTTGTATCATCCATTTTCTATTCCAGAAAGGCCTTGGGATGCAATTAGTATGGATTTTGTATTGGGATTAAGTAGAACCCAGAAGGGAAGTGATTCCATATTTTTTGTGGTCGATAGATTCTCCAAAATGGCACATTTCATACCATGCCAGAAAAAAAATGATGCTACACACATAGCCATTTTTTTTTTCCACAGAAGTTGTGAGACTACATGGATTGCCCAGAAGTATAGTCTTAGACATGGACACTAAGTTTGTAGGACACTTATGGAGGAATCTATGGAAGAGGCAGGGAACTAATTTATCTTTTAGTTCAACATATCTCCCTCAGATAGACGAACAGACTGAAGTGGTGAACAAGAATCTAGGAATTTTTTTAAGGAGTTTAGTCACTGAACAAGGTCATCAGTGGGATCAGTTTCTAGCATAGGCATAATTTTCATTTAACAACTTAGTTAATAGGAGCACTTGAAAAAGTCCATTTGAGATAGTATATGGAAGACATCCAAGAGGGATTGAAGAATTGAGAGAGATGAAATAAGATGAATTCTTGAGCGCTAGAGCAAAAGATTTTTCTACAGAAATGAAAAGACTCCATGATCAAGTTAGGAGGCAACTACAATATAGTAATCAAAAGTATAAGGACAAGGTTGATAAGAAAATAAGGGAAGTTCAATTTGAAGTCGGAGATGAATTTTTAGATCATTTGAGAAAGGAAAGGTTTCCAAGAGGAACATATAATAAGTTCAAGATGAAGAAGATAGGACCATTCAAGATCCTTAGAAAATTTGTAGCTAATGCTTATGAGATTGAGTTGCCAGACAATGTTGGGATATCACCGATATTCAATGTTGCAGACTAGTATCCTTATAGCAGAGATGACACAAGAAAATTAGATGATCAGTGAGAGATTCAGTGGGAAAAATAGATGCCCACAGTAGAAAAACCTAAGATGGAGAAAATCTTAGAACAAAGAGTTGGAAAGAAAACCAAAAGAAAGATGTATATTGAATATTTAGTGAAGTGGAAAGATCACCCAGTGGAAGATTCAAGTTGGGTAACAAGACCTGATATTTTGAAGCAAGGAAAAATAGTGCAAGAGCTCATGGATAGGAGTCCATGAATATTTTGGCTAGAGGAGTATGATGTAGGAGCATCGCTATCAAACTAAGAAAATGAGGGAGGAAGCGAAATTGACACCTCAACACATTGAAAGAACTGAACCGACTCTTAACCAACTTGGTAGCCATGTGGAAATATTTTGAATTTCTTGTTAATTAATTAGTTTTATGTAAAGTCGGGCCATTGTTTGAAATGACGGATCATTTTAAATCCTTACACGACTGTAAAATATTACAGGTGTAGGATATTATCCCTTATTAGTCATTAGTTTTCATTTTAATTAAGTTGAGTAGGTAACCACTAAGGAAGAAGGTGATAAAACTTAGATAAGGGGAAGAAGAGCCAAGAAGAGGGCTCCATTGAGACAAGGTTTTTTTCATTGTGTTTGTAAGGGATAGTAGCTGTAATCATGTATCTTTGGAATGAATAGAACAAAGGATAATTTATCCAATTGTATCGTGTTGATACTGTTTTATATTTTTACTGTTGTTATGAGTTTTGTGAATGTATGAGGTTCATGGTGAATGAATGAATTCATGAAGAATTGAATACATTTCCATTCTTTCTGTTCTATAAGTTTATGCAAGGAGTGCATATCGAACACAAAGAGTGCATGCGAGAGAGTCTTTTGACTCGAAGCTTAGAAGAGATAGCGTGGAATTTTTGTATGCAGAGTGTGCATATCGAACACAAGGAGTGCATATATGAAGTCTTTTTCTTGGAGAAAAATTTGGGGAAATAACTTGGTTTTTCTCATAAGACATTGAAGAGGTCAGTTGCAAGGAGTGCACATGACCCGAAATTGACTAAGTGTTGAAGAAATCCCTTTGAGGAATTCAATGTTCGAATGAAGAATATGTACGAAGGATTTAGAGGGAGAAATCCTTCGGAAGAAGAATTTTTGAAGGTTGGATAAGATAAAGGGTTAAGATCCATCCAGGAGGAGCCGAATCATTTCAGACCGTTAGAAATTGGAGAAGTCACACACTGGTTAGTCGCGAGGATCCTTCGAAATTCGTAAATTGGAATATTTGAAGTGAAGAGAGGTGAAAACCTCTGAAGCATGAAATCACAAAGTGGATCTTGACCGTTGGTTGTGGGAGACATAAGTACCATCGATTATCTAGGGAGAATTTGGGGTTCAAAATTCGAGAGAAAGCGGTGAAGCCATTGTAAAAAAGGTCAAAACCCGAATTTTTGAAGTGGAATAAGGGTATGATATAAGTCGTTGATCATTGGTTAAGGAGTACCATTGATCTCCACGTGTGGAGATAATTTGTGATTCAAAAATTAGGAGTTTTGGAGTGGAGTGTGTTAAATATTCCCAAAGGTAGGAATCTGAAGAGATCATAGCCATTGGTTTTGGATCATTAAGAACCGTTGATTTGATTCGAAGATTTCACGTATTCGAACTTCGAAAGAATCGTGAAGAGCATAGTGTGGTTAATGTGAAGTGCGAAGTCGCGAAGCGCTTAAGGAGTTAAGCCCAGGGTCATAGCCCAAGGTCATATGCGGAAAGGGGCTAGTGTGGAAGAGCTAGTAGCCGAAATCTAAGAAAATCAGAAAGAGCAATTAGAAGGGATCGCGGGTGTCATATGACCTGCGCTAAAGGAAAAATGGGCCTAAGTGACTTGTTTCAGAAGACAAGTAAAGACCCAAAGAGGTAATTCTGCTCAGTCTTGTAAATATCCTAGACCGGGAGGTCGTGCAACCCTTTTGGGAGAAGGGGGGTCTGCACCACATAATAGAATACCCAAATGATGATTAAATTTTTATTGTGATAAGACTTCAAAACTTGAAGCTTGAATATCATCATTGATATTCGATATCCCCCCTTGTTAGGTGTTAGGTGAGAAGTTTTTGAATGGATTCGAGCTTGAGTTTTTTTGTTTCTTTTTAGTTGATATCTGGTGGTTTTTTGTTGACTACTAACCTTTTTGACTTGAACAATTTAGTGGTTTTGGTTGACCACTAAGAATTTGGAGGATATAATCCCCCCTAAAGTTGTTGGAGAGTATCTCACTGTTTTATCAATGTATTCCCCCTATAGAGAGTACCATTTTGGATTCATGATTCAATTTCATAAAACATGTAGAATTGGGCTTGAATCATGCCCAAAATCACTTGGAATAGTTGTTTGAAAGTTTTTTTCTTTTTTTCATTTCTCCATGAAAATGTGTCTTTACTTGTGTCTAGACTAGACAGTAAGACTTATGTAGCTTATTTACTTGTTGATCTCATTTCCAAGAATTTATCCAACCATAATGAACTATTTGCTTAACATTCTTCTTCTTTCGACATTTTTCTAAGAGATGATTTGTCTTCCCACAATGAAGACAAGGATGGAGATAAAAAAACTATGTCTCCAAGTGACCAACTCTATGAAAATGTTATCACTTGTTATCAAGATTCTTAACTTATTCAATAAGTCTTGCACTCACAAACTTAAATGGTTTGGAGTAATTTGGGATCTAAAAGTTGTTTCCTTTGTCATAACCTAAGCCATGTTGATTTTTGTTGATTGACAATTCTTCCCAAGGTCTAGCAATCATCTTGGAAAGATCATTTTTTAATTCTTGACATTCTTCTTTTGTATCTTCAAATCCACATTTGTTGTTGCCGATGCTTTCGTTTTGTTCTCCTTCTTGTGACACGTTTTTGACAAGACTTTTCTTCATTGGTCCACTATATGATTCCATCTCATGATTATTTAAGGAATCATCATCAATCTCTTGTGTTTTTTTTGTATTCACCATTAGGTCATGTGTATATCACAAGTAGAATCAACCATATGCATTAAGTCTCTAGTGTCATAATTTGCATCAACCTTTTGTACGAGCTCATCTATATCAAAATTTGCACTAGCTTTTTGTTCTAGCTCATCTATATAACAAATTGCATCAAACTTTTGTACTAGATCCTTTGTAGCACAAGTTGCATAAACCTTTTGTATGAAGTCATTTGTTGCATATGTTGCATCAACTATGTTTCTTAATTTCACCTTGAGTGCTTCAATCAATCGATCCTTCATTTCAATTTGATTATGAAGATCAATAATCCAATTTTTCAATTCATGCTTGTTGTCCTGTAATTCCTTGATTTCTTGAGAGGAATTTTGTAAACACTTTCCTTCTTTACCCATTTGTTATTTTTCTCATTGATGCAGACCCCCTTACTCTCCCTCGAGGTTGCACAACCTCTCGGTCAAGGATCTTAATCTCCTCAATATGGATTAGCTCCTTGAGACCTTACTTGTCTCAGACTAAATCAACCACAGGCCCTATTATCACCCTCAGATTTTTCATGGTCATGATTTGGTCATTACTGATTTGTTCATCGATCGACGGTTCACAGTGATTATGGGGCGCCAACGTGCTTGCTCTTTATCAGAGAGATCTATCTACGTAGTCAAAACTTTCTCTCCCAACTCGATCTAATCATGGTCATTGATTCTCCTTCCCGACGATATCAACGATGTTGGTGAATAGCGGGCCATGAACTAGCACGTTCACTAATTTTACCTCTGTGCTCCGCAATGATTCCCCACCATCGATCTTCGTTCACAGATCAATGGACACCAAGGTTCCTGCTTTCTTAACACTTTTCCCAAATCCAAACTCCCACGGGTGCTAGCTCCTTCCACTAGTCCTTCTCTGCATGTGACCTCGGGTTGTGACCCGGGGCTTATCCTCCTGGTGCTTTGCGACTTCCAAACTTTCAACCGGGACCAGATTAACGGTCCACGTCCTCCTTTGCAACCAACGATCAAGATCTACTTTGGGGCTCTATGCTTCAGAAGTTCTGGATGTTCCAACCTCCACTTTCCGCCGAAGTATTCCATACCTGAAGTTCTAGATCAAATGCCACACATCCACCCAAATCAACGACTCTGGTCCAGTTTGACTCTTTGGGAGTTTCAAACTCTTTGGCTTCTCTTTTTTTTGGGAGTATTTCCACCTGAAATACATAATCTGTCGATGCATGTCCTTTTGGATCTAATGATCATGATCCACTTTGACTATTTGGGAGTTATAATTTTCAATTACTGCAAACTCATTTTCTCCTGAAGTGGTTTCACCCGAAGACGACGAATTCTTGTCACGTGTCCTTCGCAATTGATGATTGCGATCTACTTCGGCCTTCGACACTTCGAGAGTTTTTCACACTCCACAATTGAAATATTTTGAAGTGACGTTCCCTGAAGTCTCAGATCTGTTGACATGTACGTCCTGACGACCAACAACCAGGATCTATTTTGGCCTTCCCAATTCGATGATTTCACTCTCTCCTTGTCTACAAAACTTCTGAAGTGCTCCCGCTCCGAATTTGTGGACATTACACCACCTGTCCCTCTTGATGATGGATGAAACCTAACCTCTTTGGGACTTCGGAAAATCCTCGCTCCTATGTGCACACACAGACTTAAAGCTCGTGCACTTTTCCCAAATCCAACGATCTGGAATGATCTCTCTCCCTCTTGTATGGATCTTGACGGATAACTCGTGAAACCTTCAGAGCTTCATTCCCTTTGAATATTTTTCCACCCTATCTCTCTTGAGCTTTGTTTCTTGAACCCTTTGACTCCTTAGAGGACTACTCCGATTCTTAGTCAAACTTCCAATCTGCGCACTCCTTGCAACATATTCTTACGCAAGACTTAGCTTCTTGCAAGCGACTGTGCACACCTTGCAATAGTATCTTTGCACTCCTTGCAAATGAAAATCTCACGCTATCTCTTATTAGCTTCTAAATCAAAACAATCTCTGTCAATGCACTCCTTGCAGACTGTATGCACACCTTGCATGAACTCAACAAATATAAATGATTGAATCTTATCCAAATGCTTCACAAGTTCATATACTCAATAACATGACTCATTCATTCATGAAAATAGAAAATAACAGGGAAATTGTAAACAATAACAACACCATGCATTGGACCAATATCCCTCTGTTATATTCATTCAAATGTAAATGGCTACAACTCTGATAAAAAAACAACTTACATTTAGTAACAACTATCTCCTACTCATCTGCAACCTTATTCAGGCATACAATGATCTCCTAGCAATCTACAACAACCCTATTCAGGCATACAATGCATCTACTTATACAAGAGGTCCTCTAGGGTTTCCTCCAACTACCTATCTACCCCAGAAAAAAACTAACTACCACTTAAGTTCCATTACATTAAATTCTATGAGTGAAACTCCTAGATCACTTGTGATCATTCAGCTCCCAAGCATTTTGATCTTCTTCAGTTTTCAATCAGTTAAAAAAAAAAATATTTGCAGGAAACACTAGCGTTAAGATTTTGAATTGATTCAAAGGTGCGCTAAGGCGCTGAGTTGTCTCTCCATGTGTGTTTGTTGATGATTCTCTTGCATCACTCATACTCGCTTGTACTTGCTTGCTTGATTTGATGTCACCTTAGGGTGTCGGGTACTACCGATCATGCATCTAAAGTGTGATTACAATGACTTAATTTTGATGACTCTCTTGACCTCTTTATTTAAATTTCAGTCAGGTCTCGATGACAATTTTCACACTTGACTTTGATAAGGTTTTGTAACTTTTCCCTTTACACAATTCAATGCTCAGATTCAATGGTTATCCTATAATGCTATCAATTCAACTCATGAATCGAAGAAATTTTGCACTTGATGGATTTAGAATTTCCCACTTAGTGTCAAATATTTGAAAATGACACAACCTTTTTACCAATTTATAAATATGGTAAGTTTGAGAAGACTTCAATCCACTTAATTGTGGCAATCACCATTGCACTTTGTTAATGCATGATAATTGTGTGCTTGATTTTCCTGCCAAATTAAATGTGAATGTAAAACTAAACACAAAACACCATCAAACATCCAAAAACATATACAATCACGCCTTAGACCCCCTTTATACAAATTTTAGGACATGTCCAGGAACATTCACCACAACAAAATGATATTTTTATTAAAATATTTGGTACATGAAGATCTCCATTGATCTTTTGTTCTCCTTTTCAATGACGAGAGATTTTTTTTTTTGATAAAAAGATAAAGAACCTTCTTTACAAATATTTTTGCTGGAAAAATAACTTACTCTTGGCCCTTGGGTATGGAAGCAAGTGAAGATCGAGGAAGAAAAGGTCAAACACGAACTGTGCAGAAGACACAATGACTGTCACTGGGTCGAAGTAAGCAAAAGAGCAGAAAAGCCGAAGCGAAGTGCGGAGAAGCTAGCCGTTGGATGAGGAGATCAAAGATGACAGATCAACAAGGGAGATGGATCGAGGAAAACTCAGAAAGTGGGGAAAGCCACCGTTACCACTGCACAGAAAGAAAGGAGAGACACACTGGAGAAGCCCAGGAAAAGTGAGTCAAGTTGACCTAGGGTTTTAGACACCTAGGGTTTTGGTAATTAGGGTTTTGACACCTAGGTTTTGACCTAAGGCTGTCGGTGAGGAAATGTAATGTATAAATAGAGGTCGAGAGGACCTAGTTCGGGGGATACTATTGTTGGGCATTGATATTGATTATTGTTGATTGAGATATTATTGTATTGTGAGAGAGGGAGTGCTGAGAATAAGAGCTTCTTGGCATTGTAAGATCTTCAACTGGGTGTGAGAATCAAACCCTGTAGCTGGGTGCATAGGACGGTAGAGGAAGAGAGAAGAAGAGAGGAGATCTATTGGCTAAGGGTGCAGATCAGAACTGTAGGCTTAATCTTAATATATTATAAGCGTAGTTATGTGGACATAGCCCTAGAGAGAGGGTGAACCACGTATACCTTGTGTTGTGTGTATGATTGATGCTTTGATCTCTATTTTTGTTATATGGTTAATTGTATTACTGTGTTAGACCAGATCTATAATTCTGTAGGATAGATCTAGCTTGATAAGTGTTGATGCATATGGAGTTGTTGTTGTACTTGATCTACTTGACATTCCTTTGTTTGTAGACATCTCTATCCTGCAACCCCCTCATAACTTATTCGGGTGAGACTGCATCTGCTTCCTAGGTGTTGTTGAAAGGGCCAGTAGCTAGGGCTTCTTGGTGTTCTCTTGGAGTGAACCTTGGGTCTGCCCCTGTGCCAACAAATGCTTCTGTTGCTGGGACATGAATCTTCGTGAGGGAATGTCAAGGTGGTTCCCATCAAAGACAAAGATTCAAAAGTGGATAGAATATCAGGAGAGGGACTTCATTGAAGCCCAGAACAAGAACCCTAAATTGAGTACTAAATATTAGCTACAAAGATACATTTTCACTGACATTCACGTGATTTTCTTTGGGGGAATCCATCAGGAGCTACATGAGTGGTTGGCTATATTAGCTGATACACAGTTTGAGATCAGATCTAGACCTCTTGTGTCTTGGGCATCGACGTTGATACAGAGGGTTAAGAGAGTTGATAACGCTGTATTCAGAGCTGTAGATTATTGGTTTGATAGTACCATTGTAGGGTATATCATCGAATTTGTTGTTGACAGAGTAGAATCGTATAGCCAAGCCGAGAGATACTTTTTCAAAGGACCTAGAGGGAATTTTTTGCATTTTCTGAAGTTAAGAATCAAGATGCTCTTGTATGAAAACCACATCTTGAAGATACAGTAGATTGGTTGGACCTGAAAAGGCTAATGTTCAAAAACTTGGAGAGCAACAGGGACACAAAAAATGGACATACGCGCAGTGGAAGAGTATTCAGAGGGGTTCATATTGAGAACCTGTTTAAGAATATGGAGAAGAGGGTTTCTATAATGGAGAAGAGGTAGATCTGACAGACGAAGAACATTCAAAACCCACCGAAACAGAAGAAGGGGAAGCTGAAGAACCTCGCCAAAGCGAGCCAGAAACCTCAGGAACTGTGCAAACTACTGAAGTAAGTAATAACGACCCCCCTGTTGTTTCAGAAACATTAAACCATCAGAATAGCCAGAATCACCAGAGTCCGCAGAGTACCATTACAAGCAGTTCAATGTCTACTCAAACAGGAAACCTAGGCAGCTCCATGGCAGATGAGATGAGGCTCCCTATCTTTAGAGGAGATGGATATGAAGATCCTGATAAACACTGGTTTCTATGTGAAACCGTATGGAACATTAAAAACATTACCGACGAAGCTATTAAAAGAAACCAGTTTATCACCACACTGAGGGATCGCACGTTAAGCTGGTACATGAAGCTTATCCAAGGACTTGCGTAGCCTAAGCCATTGAATGAGATAAATAATGCGTTGGTTGTAGAGTTTAATAAACCTAAGTCAGAGTCACATTGTATCACAGAACTGAAGGAGATCAAACAAAAGGTCGTTGAACCTGTTTGGGAGTTTGCTTAAAGATTCAAAACCTTAACTAGAAGATTGACTTTTAAGATCCCGGATGAACAAAACAAGGAATGGTTCATCGTTTCCCTTCTACCACATATTAGAGTTCCCTTGATGCAGTAGAAGATTGCATCACAGGCAGAGGCTTTGGAGATCACCATGAAGCTTGAATCAACACCTATGGGAGAATCTAGCTCAGGCATGAGCCAGATCATGAGCTAACTGACTAGTTTGTCTCTGCAGGCCAAGGATATGAAGAAGAACAAGGGGAAGGACAAAAGAGAAGATATCTGGTGTGTAAGATGTAGATCTAAAGGTCATGATAAGGAACATTGTCCCTTGTTTCATGAATATTTATCCAGGGATGATTTTAAGGATGGAAATTTATTTTAAAATGTAGAAACCTTGGCAAATATTACTAATCCTTCATATGTCAACTATAAATGTTTGGCGATATTTTTTTTTAAATATTCAAATTTCTAAGTGTTTTATATAATTTTTATAAAAATTTGGCGATTTTTAAGGTAAAATAATTTTATCCTTTAGAATTTGGGTGAATCATTTTTAAAATAGTGAATCTCGTTTTGGGAAAAACCATGGAAAATTAGCCCATGAGTGAAATTTAGCCCCTAAAATTATCTATGTATTTATCCTCAGGAGCACCGAGCCCCTTGAAGCAAGTTAACCTGCCCTGGTGCGAAGTATGCAGAAACCGGCATTGCCCTGGTGAGTGCTACTATATGAAGAAGTATGTTAAAACACCCACAAACTTGTATTGAACATTCTGTAAGTCCGTAGGGCATGATGACAGATATTGTAGGGCCTTTGACCTGATGCATGAAAGATCAAGATACATATACAAGATCCAAGGCGAAGTGCACCAAGAAGGAAACAATGTACAGTACAATTCCCCAGGAAGAGGAACTTTCAATCCTCATGGTGGATACAGAGGAGGAGGAGGAGGAGGAGGTATGGGTCGAGGCTGAGGACAAATAATTTGTTACAACTATGCGCAACCAAGACATCTAGCGAGGGATTGTCAGAACCCTTGCACCACCTGTAGTTATTGCAACTCCTTCGAGCATGTTATTGAATATTTCCCTGTGTTTCTAGCCAAGCTTTAGGAAAGACGAGGGCCCTAGCAGAACCCTCAAGTACAACTGATATATGTTGAGCCTCGTGGAATAGACCCTAGAGTCATTGTTATTACTCAAGGAGGCACTTCTACACGAGAGGATAGAATAATCCAAAGAAAGATCGCAGAAGATTCAGGT
Organism: Picea engelmannii; assembly: GCA_009831015.1. Taxonomy (NCBI): domain Eukaryota; kingdom Viridiplantae; phylum Streptophyta; class Pinopsida; order Pinales; family Pinaceae; genus Picea; species Picea engelmannii. Next base: position 674,308 of record ML787284.1, on the reverse strand, counting down.
ATCAAGAAAGTTGCGGAGAAGACTCAGGCTTTTGATGCAAAGAAAGAAAGACAAATCTTCGAGGAAGTGAGACAGGAGTTCAAGAGAGACCAAGGGTCCTCATAAAACACACGACCGGAAATAAAAGAGTATGGAATGCCTCAAGCATTTGACCAGTTGATTGCGCATAAAGAAGGAAAAGAGGTAAGTAAACTCATCGAATTTTTGTACACTTGTCTTGAGTTAATTTAGGATGGGAACGTTGTGCAAGAACTACATAAATTAATCAGACAGTATGAGCTAGGGAAGATAGACCCCTTACTGAATAAGACAGTACACCAAATTGGCAAGAAGAGAAGAACAAATAAAGAATCACATATGAATGCTGAGATAGGAGAATAAGATATAGACTATGTGGTCCTCGACTTAGGATCGGAGGTCAATGCCATGACGAAGAAAACTTGGGCACTGATGGGAAAACCCAAGCTGATCTATTCCCTTATCATACTTTGCATGGATAATCAACAAGTTGTCAGCCCATTTGGACGATTGGAGCATGTCCCTGTGGACATCGACGAAGTTAGAACCTTTGCATATTTTGAGGTAGTTGAAATTGTTGATGATAGCTACCCTTACCCTGCATTGCTTGGAATCGATTGGGCCTTCAACAACTCTACTGTTGTTGATTTGAAGAAAATACATATGACCTTTGAAATAGATGGCCTTAGGGTCATTGCACCCTTAGATCCAGATGAGGGTCAACGTTACACAGAGCCCATCAGAGAAGAGGACCATGCATATGAATTGGAAAGCATATACAAACTAACATCCAGATAGCAGGATTATATCAATCCTACAGCCGATGAGAATCTGAGCTGGCAAAGTAACAACGCATGTTCATTAGACTCGGAAGAAGCGCTGGAGAACTAGCAGAACCAGATGTATGAAGTCTCTACCAGAAGATGTACTAGATTAACCAGAGAAGATCGTTGGATCGACATAACAGTGAGTAAGTTACCCACATTTGATGGCCTGAACCCCCTAGAAACCTTCCTTTCATATTTTGAAACAAGTGTACCAACACAACAACGATTGTTTGCAATGGATGAGGCCCTGAAAGATACACCAACAAGATGGTGGGGGACACACAAAAGAAACATCATAGACTGGACACAATGCCGAAGCTTGATGACAACACGGTTTCCAGCACAAGTAGTAAGCTGCAAAGTAAGGTATATTGGTCGAAGCTGCACAAAGGACCATGCGCGAAGCTATGAAGAGGCCTGGAGCAATATTCCTCAAGAACAATGGATGCACAGATTCATTAACACACTAGATACGACCCCTATCAACTGGTACCTTCAAGTGGAACTGTGCCTCATCACCACAGATTGGGAAGGTATGATTCAATTTTTTTTTACCACCTTTTTATTTGAAAGTGAATATCCTTCAGTAGACCAAGCACTACAGATTGTAAGGCATAAGGTATTCGAAGAGGCATCTAACCTCCCTATGGAACAAGAGGAGGATGAATGGATTGCGCCTCTCCAGAAATTGCAGACTTGCTATAACATCAATGTCGATGACGATGATGACCCGAGGAAGGTCAACATCGCAGAGACAAAAGGCCAAAGAGATGTGGAGGGACTAGGAGTTGAACTACCATTCATTGGACAACCAATCAAGATCAAAAAGGTTAATATTGGAATAGAGGAGACACCAAAGCTTGCCAATGTCGGAGATTATTGGGATGCTACTACCATTGACAATATTACAAAGTTATTGCATGAATATCAGGACTTGTTTCCAACCAAGTTCACTGATATGAAGGGAATCAAAGGACCTATGGGAGAGATGAGAATACCTTTGAAACCAGATGCGAAGCCAATCAAGCAAAGACCCTACAGATTGAATCCAAAATACAAGGAAAAAGTGAAGATTGATCTCGACAGAATGCTGGAAGAAACGATTATTGAACCTATCGAAGAATCAGAATGGATCAGCCCTATGGTAGTATAAGACAAGAAGACAGGAGAAATCAGAATATGTGTGGACCTCAGGAAATTGAACGATGCCTGTCTGCACGACCCTTTCCCTACACCATTCACTGATGAAGTATTAGACAACGTGGGAGGCCAAGAGGTATATTCTTTTACAAATGGATTTTCAGGATATCATCAGATCCAGATTGCCAAGGAGGACTATCAGAAGACCATGTTTGCCACATAATGGGGATCCTTTCAATACACAGTAATGCCATTTGGACTAAAGAATGCCCCAACCATATTTTCCAAGGTGGTGGTCGAAGCGTTCAAAGAATTTTTGCATAAATTTTTAGAAGCATATTTTGATGACTGGACTGTATTTAGTTTGTTGAAAAAACATATTAAATGTCTAAGGCTGTTTCAGGATTAATCCGTAAGTGCGGACATGAACCGATCTCCCTAGATCCACCCGGATCTAGAACAAAACAGAACAGAATACTACTCTTTTCCTAGATCTAGTCTATTGAGTGAACTAAGAGATAAGGGTTATGGACATACCTTATGAACGCTTTCCTTATGTCTCTGTTGTTCCAAGCTTTACTCCAATGCTCTTGTACCGTTCAGATCACCACAGTCCAAACCAATCAAAGTAAAGGAAGATTAATATATTCAATAGCTAGTCTATACATGTGATCAAGGAACCATGTAATAAAGTGACATCATCTTTATGGGAAAGGGACATATTACTGTATTGAATTAATTGAAAGAGAAACTTACAACCTGAGCCTTGATGTAGTAGGTCTCCTTTCGATGGCTCCTAGTTCTGACACACACACTTGCTCATG
>ML787284.1:632985-670658 GCA_009831015.1 Picea engelmannii | reverse complement strand
GCGAACTTCTTGAAAAATATAGTTTCTGGAAGAAGACAAGTGCAACTTTTCTCAGGAAAATATTCTTATTGAAGAGCTTGATTTCTCTATCATTATGACATCATCATAACATCATCACAATGACCAAAATTGTGGATAACAAAGGCTAATGCTAGATAAATGCAGGCAGTGTCAAATTGCTTTAAATTTGAAGAAGTGCATCTTCTTCTCACCATTTGGAGTATTATTAGTCCATATCATATGCAAGCAAGGATTGATGGTTGATCCATCTAAAGTTGCAATTATATTTTATTTTCCACCTCCTACTTCAGTTAAACAACTGCGCACTGCGCTAGGACACATTGGCTATTACAGGAAATTCATTAAAGGCTATGCCCAAATTACAACACCAATGGAGAAGCTGTTGAAGAAGGACTACCAGTTTGGGTGGACAGATGAATGCCAACAGAGCTTCGACACACTAAAACAGAAGATGGTCACTGCACCCATTCTGGTTTTTCCAGATTGGAGCAAGGAGTTGCATGTGCATGTCGATGCATCTTCTATTGCACTAGGAGTAGTATTGGCACAACCATGAACATGAGACATTGATCACTCGTTAGCCTTTGCTAGCAGGAAGCTATCCACAACAGAAGTTAACTACACCACCACATAAAGAGAAGGATTGGCCATGGTATATGCACTACAAAAATTCCGCCACTACTTATTGGGAGGACACTTTAAATTGTTCACAGATCACTCTGCGCTGAAATATCTAGTCAATAAACTAGTGTTGGGGGGTGGATATGCAGATGGCTTCTGTTGTTTCAGGAATGCGATTTTGAGATCATAGTTAAGCCAAGAAGAATGAACAAGGGCCTTGACCACTTGTCTAGTTTGGAACATGGAGAAGAACCCACTGATTTGGAGGATACACTACCAGATGCACAACTGCTCGTCATTAGAAATATTGATGACCACTTCGCAGACATCATCCAGTTCCTGACAACAGGGATAGCACCTAGTGAGTATACAATTCCCCAGAAACAACAACTCGTGGTGCGCATTGCAGACTTTTCACTGATCGTTGGTCAACTATACAAGATGGGACCTGATGAGATACTAAGAAGATTTGTTATGGAGACAGAGTACCTACTAATGCTCATTGAAGCTCATGAAGGCATCATAGGAGGACATTATATAGGGAAAGAAACTGCGCAGAAGGTCTTGCGAGCTGGCCTTTGCTGGCCTACCTTACATAGAGATGCTAAGGATTATGCTAGAGCTTGTGATATATGCCAGAGAGTTGAAAAAACATCCCGAAGAGATGAAATTCCATTAGCACTGCAAAGGACCCTACAAACATTTGAAAAATGGGCCATTAACTTTGTGGGACCTATAAACCCACCAGGGAAGCGCACAGGAGCAAGGTACATCATTGCTGTGACTGAATACTTAACTAGATGGGCCGAAGCCAGAGCAGTCAAGGACTATAGTGCAACTACAGTTGCACGCTTTATCTTTGATGACATAATAACCAGATTTGGTTTCCCTAAGACCCTTATGAGTGATCAAGGCACCCATTTCATCAATAAGACAATGGAAGCCCTAACTGAAGAATTTGTAGTTCACTATCAGAAGAGTACACCTTACCATCCATAAGAAAATGGAACGGTTGAAGCATTCAACAAGATCTTGGAGACATCATTGGTGAAGGTTTGTAGTATGAACATGGATGACTAAGATTTAAGAGTACCAATAGTACTCTGGTCTTATAGAACCACTTGCAAGAAATAAAAAATGCAGACCCCTTTCAAGTTGGTTTATGGCCTTGAAGTTGTTGTCCCGATGGAATACTTGGTACCAAGCTTAAGAATTGCTACATTTATAGACATGGATGATACTGGCGCTAGCCACGAGAGGCTAGCATAGTTGGTTGAATTAGAGGAAGACCGATTCATTGCAGGATTCCACCAACAGGTTTAGAAAGAACGAGAGAAGGCATATCATGACAGGCACATCAAGAAGAAGACATTCAAGCAGGGTGACTTAGTACTGGTGTATGACAGTAAGTTCATAAGACACCCAGGGAAGTTTAGGATGCATTTCCTCGGACCATACAAGATCACCTATGTTACAGAAGGAGGAGCTGGACAACTGCAAATATTGAAGGGAGAATGGAAGGAAGGATTGGTGAACGGGAGTCAGCTAAAGTTGTACTATGACAACTAGCTGCCTTACAACTCTCAGTAAAAACAAAAGGAGAAGGGTCTAGGTACCAGGTGCAGTTGAAACTGGGTACCAGACACAGAAAAGAGAGTCTGCACAAGGGAAGAGAAGCGGCACAAAGTAAAAAGCAAAGACTGCACTACGCAGTCCAAAGTCGAAGTAAAATAGAAAGATCAGATCTGAAGTGCCTCGGGACGAGTCATAGGTGAGTGTTGGGGGACTGTTGGCGCTTGGGTATGGAAGCAAGTGAAGATTGAGGAAGAAAAGGTCAAACGTGAACTGCACGGAAGACACAGTGACTATCACTGGGTCGAAGTAAGCAAAAGAGCAGAAAAGCCGGAGCGAAGTGCGGAGAAGCTAGCCGTTGGATGAGGAGATCAAGCATGACATATCAGCAAGGGAGATGGATCGAGGACAACTCAGAAAGCAGGGAAAGCCACCGTTACCACTGCGTAGAAAGAAATGAGAGACAGTCTGGCGAAGCCCGGGAAAAGTGGGTCAAGTTGACCTAGGATTTTAGACACCTAGGGTTTTGGTAATTAGCGTTTTGACACCTAGGTTTCGACCTAAGGTTGTCGGTGAGGAACTGTAATGTATAAATAGAGGTCGAGAGGACCTAGGTCGGGGGGTACTATTGTTGGGCATTGATATTGATTAGTGTTGATTGAGAGATTATTGTACTGTGAGAGAGGGAGTGCTGAGAGCGAGAGCTTCCTGGTATTGTAAGATCTTCAGCTGGGTGTGAGGATCAAACCCTGCAGCTGGGTGCATAGGATGGTAGAGGAAGAGAAAAGAAGAGAAGAGATCTGTTGGCTAAGAGCGCATATTAGAACTGTAGGCTTTATCTTAATATATTATAAGCACAGTTCTGTGGGCATAGCCCTAGAGAGAGGGTGAACCATGTATACCTTGTGTTGTGTGTATGATTGATGCTTTGATCTCTATTGTTGTTATATGGTTAATTGCATTACTGTGTTAGACCAAATCTATAGCTGTGCAAGATAGATCTAGCTTGATAAGTGTTGATGCATATGGAGTTGTTGTTGTACTTGATCCACTTGACATTCCTTTGGTTGTAGACATATCTGTCCTGCAACCCCCTCATAGCTGCTTCGGGTGAGACTGCATCTTCTTCGCAGGTGTTGCCGAAAGGGCTAGTAGCTATGGCTTGTTGGTGCACTCTTGGAGTGAACCTTGGGTCTGCCCCTGTGCCAACACTTACCAAAAAAATCCCACAATATTTCCTTTTTACAAAATTTGGATTCCGCTCATTTCATACTTGCCATACACTTCAAGCCATAGTGCCCAACCACAAAAGATTTATATGAAGAATTAACTCTAGCAGTGGCTTGCATAAAATATAGAGGTGTTATTAACATTTGTAGACTACATTGAGATAAAAAATTGTTTTGAGAAACATAAAAGAATACCTCATTTTTTCTTTACAGTTGTGCGTGCGGTGCTCATGGGCCGATGGCCGTCTTCCTTTTTTGTGGATTTCTTAGTTAAAGGGTGTGATCGCTATATCAAAGCCCTATACCAGATAATTCTATAAAATCATATATCATATGTTAGAACCAGATTAGAGGCACCATATGGATCCGGCGTGGAGAGTGTGAAGCTTAGTATTAGATCGATGAGGTGAGGCAAAAAAAAACACTTTTGTTTGAACCCAGGGAACCATGAACAAAAAGACTCAAATCTCTCATGGAATCAATCATGAGTTGAGAAAGAAGGTAGATCGCTATAATAGATTGCTGCAAGATAATATAGTAGATCGACAAAATATATATAGTAGAAAGGATCGACAATATAGATATCAGAAGGTAACTATGCAGTCAGTTTCAAATCCATCATTGATATATGAACTTTTGGGCATATTCGACTTCAGAAATCGCCCCATGACAATGTTCTTCAGCTGTTTCCATAATGTTCTTCAGCTGTTTCAGAAAAAACTGACCCTTGACATTCTCTGCATCGACCAGTGCCAATTGAAATGATTTTTAACACAACAATTCATCCATAAATCACTCAAATTCAGGTGGATGACTATTGGTGGCCAATTCAACGTGTGTTTTAGCGTTACTACAAGTTAAATGAACTATCACTTCTATGCTCCTTTTTATTTAATCTGCATAAAAACAAGTGGCATACAATCCATCCTAGAACCCGATCTAGATCTATGCGTTGGCAGATTCGACTATTATGCAACAGTTGTATCGGGCTAAAAAAAATCAATTCTTCATTTTAATCTCTGCAATATTTTGGGTGGATGACCCATGCCATAAAATAAAATAGACCTGATATTCTATGATCACAACCATATCGATTCACTTACATGCAAAATTAAATAGATCTACACCAATTCTGATTTGATCACAACCAGATTTGCACTCTTTCCTCTTCAATCTCTTGGACTACTACAATGGTGATATTATCATTGTTACATGAAAAATTAAATAGATCTACACCAAATATGATTTGATCACAACCACATTTGCACTCTTTCCTCATCAATCTCATGGACTACTACAATGGTGATATTTTCATTGTGATAAACTAGATCTAAAAGGTATATTCTTCAAATTTCTCCTTCATTGAGAGATCTCAAATGCAACATGTCTAGATAATTTTCTAAAATATATAAGAAAGCAATGACCAATTAAATCAACAAGAAATTGAAATAACCATGACTACTATAATGGTGATATTATCATTGTGATCAACAAGAAATTGAAATAACTATGGACTACTACAATGGTGATATTATCATTGTGATAAACTATATCTAAAAGTCATATTCTTCAAATTTCTCCTTCATTGAGAGATCTCAAATGCAACATGTCCAAGATAATTTTTCAAAATATATAAGAAAGCAATGACCAATTAAATCAACAAGAAATTGAAATAATTATTAGGGATGATTTTAAGGATGGAAATTTATTTTAAAATGTAGAAACCTAGGCGAATTTTACTTATCTTTCATATGCCAACTATAAATGTTTGGCGATATTTTTGTAAAAATATTCAAATTTATAAGGATTTTATATAGTTTTTATAAATTTTTGGCGATTTTTAAGGTAAAATAATTTTGTCCTATAGAGTTTGGGCGAATCATTTTTAAAATAGCGAATCTCATTTTTGGAAAAACCATGGAAAATTAGCCCATGAGCGAAATTTAGCCCCTAAAATCATCCATGATAACTATGACCTTGTTTGTAGCGTTGCTTCTTCACTTGATTGTGGACTCCTCTTACTTGGGACATATTTCCTCATCATCAACCAATGAGAGATCTCCTTGTATTATTACACTACACCTTCCATGGAAAAACTACCATGGAACTATCATGCCCTTAAGACCATAACAACTCTGATACCATGTTAATAAACATCAAGCACAAGCAAGAAAAGACCAGAACTGGTGGAAAATGATTTAATCCATTATGTACTCATGTATTGATCTCATGATATCAATTTATAATGCATGGATTTGACCACTTTTACATCTAGATCTCACTGACAACTCATTAATGGATCATGATAACACCTCATCAATAGATAAGTATTACAACTGGTAAGTAGGTGGTCTAACACTTTGTGATTGTCTTACAACTTCTAATTCTACCGATTCAATTCAGTAAGCACATCTGTAAATAAATGGGTGCAAAATAGTACTTGAAATATTGTTGCCAAACTCTTACATTTTTTCTCCCCTAACTACTAGTTTTTTAACAAAGTAGGCATGAGCCTAAAGTCTTTCCATGACCTTTCACCAAGAGAACCACTTGATTTAGTGAATTTGTAACACCTCTAGCTTAGTGATATGAAATTATTACATTAGCTCTTTTAGTTTTCCATGTCTTTTCACAAATTTCCCAAGCCGTGAATAAAATTTATTTGTAAATTTATCAATACCTTGGAACTTTGGAAAATGAGATAAAAAATAATTTGTTGATAATGATTCTCGACTAGCTATGAAATGGATATTTAATAAATGACTAGCATCTCGATGGAGTTTAGTTGATAAACCTCCATGAATGCTCCACTTAGCAGAAGTCCTATCAAATCCAAATCCAACTATTTTCATCAAGGATTGATCTTTCTTTACTAAAAGAGTTGTCATTGCATCATACATAGACCGAGTCATTCCATCCTTTATTTGGAATAATCACATGAATTTTGTTATAGATTGACCTCTTCATTTGTCAAATATGTAATATAAATAATCAAACGTTGTTCAATAGATCTGTTTGTACTTTCATAAAAAAAATTGAGTAAAATGGGCTATGGAAAATACCATCTTTAAATTTTTTCAAACATACCACTTTAGAAACACATACAAACTATTTTCTAGATGTTCTATTTGTTGTTGGTATATTTAGGGATATTGAGAGGGGTGGGGGGGTGGGGGCGGTGGATCATTATAAACAATTTATCACTTTTTCTACTTATATTTGCATTCAAGATGTTGTTGCATTCAAGATATCATATAATGAAACAAACAACCACATATACATAATGCAAAAGGTTTTTAAGTGGAAACCCAAATGGGAGAAAACCACATACTTCTTTGTAATATATCATAGTATTACATCCACTTCAACTTCCAAGATTCTCCTGCACCAACTGGAAGGAGGCACCAACCCCCTTGTGAGCACCAACTCACACTTTGGAGGCACCAACCTGCAAACTGAAGACACCAATCTTCCTGTGCACCACCCAACTACCCTTATTTAAAAAATTGTTCAAAAAATCCTTTACAAATTCACAGAAAGATTACCAGAGTTCACCTAGACTTTGAAAGGAGAATTTGTTTCTTTGATACCTGCAAAAGATAGACTTTATTACCCTTGATATGTGCTTTTCATATGCTTCCTTCTATGCCATAACCGGTCCTTGATTTGGACAAAATGTACTTCTTAACTCTGCTCAAACAAAACCTTCAATGTGCTTAACTATTGAGTTGTATCTGCCTCTTTGCTACCCAAGGGACCCTTGAAAACTTGCTCAACAAGGACCTGAATATATACTGGAAACTGATGTAAGATTGGCCTCCAAACTGTTCCAAAGACTCAGCTTCAGTGTTGTCCCAGACTCGACCTAGGAACATGTTCTAACTCCCTTTCCTCTGCCACAAAATAGGCCTCAGATCAAACCGTAGAAATTTCCATATTCTCCTAAAAAATTCACCTTGCAAAATGATCAAGTAATGCCAGAGTCTCGGCCTATACCTCTGTTCAAACCTGGTCCAAAGTGCCTCAAAAAATCGACTTATTGTTTGCTGAGGTTTGCTCTTAGATTTTTCCCAGATTTTCCTTTTATTACTGCCTTAGATCCACACTTATTACAGCCACATTTTTTCCACAAAACTGCTTAGATTCATCACAAAAAATACTTCATAATTACCTCAAAAAATCACCTTGATGAGGTCTAAAACTCGGTCCAGTTATTCCTCATATATTCCCTTTAACTCGCCTTAGATATGATTAAAATTTCACATGAAATTCACCTTGAATTTCCTTATTTTATGCCTTAGAAATCCTTATTCGATTCCTTAGAAACTACTAGTTCGTTGCCTTAGAAATCACTTGTTCGCTACCTTAGAAAACAACTTGTTCACTACCTTATAAATCACTTGTTTGTTGCCTCATAAATCACTTGTTTGCTTCCTCAGAAGTCACTTGAGTTGATGAATCAAATGAGCTCCTAGGATCCTTATTTATACTAGATATGGAACCCTCCTTTTGGGGCCGACTTGACCAAAAGAAAATTTAATTTGATTAATATTTATTGCAATGGGGTCAACTTCACCAATACATCATTTTTTTTTTTTTAATTATTCCAAATAGGGGCCGAACCATGCAAAATGGAGCAAGATTATATGATCATCCTTTAAGAGGGAATAGCCCCTCAATTGTGTGGAACCACGTGGAATTACACCTATCATTTTAAATGAATTGACAAGGACTATCAATCCATGGAGGTTTTGCATGGATTTACAATGTCCTTCATTGCTCTTTTTCTTTAATCAACTTCGAGGCTTCTTGACCACATCTATGGGGCTTCTTAACCATATTTTGCAACTTATTTTCGTGACGACTAGGGATTCTTGTAGTCTTCTTCAAATTGTCTTTATGTGAGGGCCATTCTTAGAACTACGCCATAAGGGGACTACTTTGGAGTCTCCTTCAAGTAAACCCATCACTTCTAGGGGATTATGGTATTTGCTTCAAGGATTATTGTAAGGTTGGCATCAATGACAAGCAATTTTCCAACAATCTCCCCCTTTGGCATTGATGGTAACACTCATAGTCCCCATGTTACCATTGCTCCCCCTGCCTTCATGCTTCTGATTTTTCTCTCCCCCTTTCACATCAATGGTAAAGGGTAGCTCTCCCTGACAATATATCTTATTCTCACAATTTCTCTCCCCCTTTATTCTTTACGAAATTCTGTGTAGATCAATGTGGGGAAGGAATTTCTCCCAACTTCTGTCGAAGATACTCAAAGGTCTCCCTTGGGAGAGGCTTGGTGAATATATATGCTATCTATTATTTTGTCCCAATGTAGTCCAACCTGATACTCATCTTTGTAACATGTTCCTGAAGAAAGTGGCACTTGATAGGAATATTCTTGGTCTTGGAATGCATCACTAGATTCTTGGAGATGTTCATGGCGCTGGTGTTGTCAAAAAATATCAAAATAGGCTCATCATATGCTACTTATATGTCTTGCAGGGTTTTCTTCATCCAGAGGACCTGAGTACAACATGTTGTTGCTGCAATATATTTTGCTTCTGACGTGGACAAGGATATTGAAGACTACTTCTTTCCTTCAACCAGGACACTTGACAATCACCCAAGTAGAAATCTGCTCCACTCGTACTTCTTCTGTCATCAATTCTTCTTGCCCAATATGCATCTGTGTAGGCGAATATAGCCAATTAATTCCCTTTTGGATACCATAGTCAAAACTCTATTTTTCCTTTGAGATATCTGAAGATCCTCTTCGATGATATAACATGTGTTTCCTTTGGTGTTGCTTGAAATATTGCAACCTATCCAACTGCTTGCATCAAATATGGTCTTGAGGTTGTCACATAGATTACACTACCTATCATCGATCTATAAAGTCTCTAATCCACTTCTTTAGATTCATCATCCTTGCTTAACTTTCAATCGATCACCATATGAGTGCTTACGGGTTTGCATTCTTCCATCCTGAACTTCTTCAACATTTCCTTGATGTACTTGGTTTGGGAAATAAATATTCCTTCATCTAGTTGAGATATCTGGAGTCACAAGAAGAAAGTCAACTCCCCAAGTAGGGACATTTCAAACTCACTCTGCATATCTTTGGAAAGCTTCTAAATCAACCTGTCATCATCGCTTGCAAGGATGACACCATTCACATATACTTCAATGATAGTAATATTGTCTTGTTCCACTTNATATATATATATATATATATATATATATATATATATATATTTATATTTATTATTATCTACTCTTCCCCTCCTTGTTGTTATAAGTATCTGTCAAATCTTACATACCAATCTCTAGGTGCTTGCTTGAGTCATGCATGGATTTCTTCAACCTGCAAACATAATACTCCTTTTATGATAGTTGAAACCCTTCTGGATGTTCTATGTAAAATTCTTCTTCTAATTCTCCATTAAAGAAGGATGATTTTATGTTCATATGATATACCTTGATCCTTCTGGAGCATGCATAAGCCAAGAACATTATGATTTCTTCCATTCTGGATACTGGGGAAAAGGTTTCTTCAAAATCTATACCTTCAAATTGTGCATATCCTTTGCATACTAACCTTTCCTTGTTTTTGGTTACCTGTCCATCTTCGTTCATCTTGTTTCTAAATATCTGCTTTGTGCCTATGGAATTTTGTTTCCTTAGGTCTTGGAACTAGTTCCCATGTCTCATTCTTCTCTATCTAATTCAATTCTTCTTCCATGGCCTTGATCCAATGTTCATCATTGTTGTCTTTCTCAAAGATGCTTGGTTCAACTGTGGATAATAATGATAGATGTATTTGTTTTGGTGTACATGCTTGATTGCTTCTTCTAGTTTCTATTCCTACATTTTTATCCCCAATAATTTGTTCTGGTGGATGATTCTTCTGATACCAATGTTTAGGTGTCTTAGAATGTGTATGAAGATCTTGCTAATTATCTTCTATTTCTTCTTGCTATGCTTCTGGTTGCTTCTCTTTCGGTTCTTCTTCTTCTTCTTCTTCTTTTTTCTTTAGTTCTTCTTATGCTTCCCTCTCTTTTGAATTTTTTCTTTCTTTCTTGGTCTTCAACACATTTGTTTCATCGAATTTTACATTGATTTTTTCTACTATTTTGTTGAGTCTTAGGTTACAACATTTGTTTTCCTTGATTTTTCTTGAGTATCCAATGAGTATTCCTTCATTAACCCATGAGTCAAATTTTCCAACCTTATAATCTTCTCTTTTTATGTAACATTTTCTTCCAAAAAATCTTAAGTGCTAGAAGTTTTCCCTTATTCCCTTCCATAGTTCATATGGAGTCTTATCATTGTTACTTCTAAGCATTCCTATGTTCAATATATAAATGATTGTATGTACTGCTTGTACCCAAAAGATATCGCTCAACTTGGAATCTTTCAACATGGTTCTAGCCATTTCCTATACAGTTTTGTTCTTCCTTTCAACGACTCCATTTTGTTGAGGTGTCCTAGATGATGAGAATTGTATTTTTATTCCATGTTCTTCACATAAATCCTTGAATTATTTTGACGTGAATCCATCTCCATCATTTGATCTTAAGCACTTGACTTTCAAATCAGTCTCGCTTTCAACCATCTCTTTGAATATCCTGAAACATTAAAATGCTTCTAAATTTTTGTTGAGGAAACAAACTCCCGTCATTCTTGTGTCATCATAAATAAGCAGCATGAAGTATTGTTCACCATTCAACCCTTTTGTTATCATCAGTCCACATAGATCGGTGTGTACAATCTCCAATAGTTTTGTTGTAGAGTATTCCTTTGTCCCAAACTCAACTCTTGTTTGTTTTCCATGTTGGTAGTTCTTGCACATGGTGTTTGTTGGATTTGAAATTTCATTCATTTCTCTTACCACTTCCTTTCTGCTAATTTTGACAAGATTGTCAAAGTGCATATAGCCCATTTTTTTGTGCCAAAGACAACTCTCATCTTCCTTTCCCAAGCAACATATTTCCTTTTCGATCTCATTCAAGATGTATTTTTTGTTTGGAGTCCTTATTGTTGTTGCAACCAATATGCATGATCCTTCTTTCCTTATTTCACATTTCTTTGAGTTGAATAGAAGTGTGTGTCCCTGGTCACACATTTAACTCACACTTAGTAGATTATGCTTTATATTTTGGACAAGTAGGACATTTTCTTCCATGGCGTCTTTTCTTCCAAGATTGACTGTGCCATTTCCTATAATTTTTTATGAGTTATCATTGCCAAATGAAACTGGTCCATATTTTTTTTTATTTAGTGTTACAAATATGTCCTTGTCCCTTGTCATGTTCTTTGAACAACCACTATCAATGCACCATTCAATTTTTCTTCTTTGGGCTTGTAGAGAAATCACACATTTTTCAGTGTTTAGTTCATCCTGCTTCCTTTTCCATATCTTTGATGCTTCTTTTACATGACTATTGAAATTCTGCTTAGGTTCCCTTGGAGTAACAATCAATCTACAATATTTGGCCATGTGTCCAAAATTGTTTCATTTGTAGCATTCTATTTCATTATTCAATGAGCCAAAATTGCTATAGTTTCTTCTATAAGCTTCACGAGGCTTTCCGAGATAGTTATTCTTAGGGTAGTCTTCACATGTTCTTCTGTTCCTAGCATAAGCTCTACAATTTATAGCCTTATTCCCACAATTCTTGTAGGAATAACATAATCCAAGAAAGATAGTTTGGCACCTTAGTGTGAGATATCTTCTAGGTGGTGCAACTCTTCTGTAATCTTCTTCTTGAGTCCTCTCCATTGCTAGTTGTTGATTTCACGTTGCTCTAATTGGATGATATTCTTCTTGGATGATATCCATTGCCCAAATGTTCTTCTTTTAAGTCTTACATTATTCCTTCTTGATGGGACCTTTGATGACATATGCATAAATTTTTTGGTCTGATTCTTTTCGTATCATCATGGAGCTTGAACCCTTCTCAGTATGAGTTTTCTTGTATCCTAGTCGAGACTTGTCATAGCATGGCCTTTGACTACGGATTATTTCATCCAATATTTTGGTGCTATTTCCAAATTTCTATTGGATGTCCTTCTTCTGAAGTTCCTTCCTTAGTGAGATTATTTCTGATTCCATGCTTTCCTTTATTTTCTCCTTTTATTCCAATTGGTTTTTGAGTGTTTCTTCAATCATTCTTGCTTCTTCCAACTAGACTTTTTGATTGATGATAATATTCTCTGTTTCTTCAAAAATTTTGTTGGGACTTTGAGAATACTCCTTTAGCTTGCTTAGTTATTTCTTGAGTGACTTGTTTTTCATTCTTTCTCTTTTTAGATCACTTAAGGCACTGATTAGTTCTTCCTCAAGATCCACTTCTCCTTCGTCTTCACAATGTTCCTCATCATATTCAAGAGTTTCTTATTGGGTTTCCATCACCATAAAGAGCAGTCTTTCTAAGTCACTATCACTATCATTATCCTCACCAGGTGAGGAACTATCTTCTCTTGAATAAATAATTTTCTTGGAGAATTTTCTTTTCTTTATATTCTTGTCTCTCTTTTGATATTTATTTTCTTTCTTAGGAACTTCTTCTTCTTCAACACTATCTTAACCTCTTGCATGAGGACATTTGGAAGAAAAATGACCAATTTTACCACAATTAAAGGACTTTAAGGGAAATTTACCTTTGTACTTGCCAGTTCCTTTCTTCAACCTCCTCACAAAGTTGGCTATTTCTTCACCTTCATCTGAATCATCATTGCATCTAGAGCTTGACTTTGATTTTTTCTTGTTCTTTCTTGTCTTCTTGGATGCTTTGAAATATGCTTCCTGTCTAGATGGATTATCCCAGGTTCTGTTCTCATTTAATAAGATGTAAGTGTTCCATGTAGCTCATCCCTGCTCAATGTATAAATATATGCTCTTTCTTCTAGGGCTAAAACCTTAGGATCAAATCTAGTTGGAAGAGACCTTAGTATCGTTTGAAGAATTACCGAACCTTTAATTTCTTCTCCCACTCCTCTAATGGTGTTCATTATTTCATCAACTCACAGAAAACAAGATGCAATATATTCATCGTCCTTCATTTTTAGATGTTCAAATTGACCTCTGTAAGTTTGAAGATTCCCCCCCTTGACTTTGGCATCTCCTTCGTAATTTTGAATTTTTTCCCAAATTTGCTTTGCAGAGTCGCAATGCATAACCTTGAAATATACTGAATCAACCAGGCCACTTAGAATAACATTCAGAGCTTTTAGACTGTTTTCATAGAGTCTTTTTCCAGTTGCATATGTTGGTGGAGAGGTAGGTGTCTTGTTTCTATTTACTACTACTTTCCAGACATCAAATCGGTGCTTTCAAAAATGTTCTCATCCTTCTACTCTAGAAAACATAGTTTTGACCATCAAACACTGACATTCAATTCTTAGTGAAATCCATGATCTACCTTCTTTTGGTTACACTATTTTTGAAGGAACACACTCTGATACCAATTGTTGGTATATTTATGTAACATCCCACTCTTGCGAACTCATGATATTGACTTATTCTTTGAGGAAACTTTCATGCAAGTGATCTAGTTTTAGTATATGGTTGTCTGTTCGCTTATGGATTCTTATGATGATGTTTATGGATTATGATGTTATGTTATTGATATATTTGTATTGATATATGCTATTGACGAATTTCCCCTGAGTGTGCAGGACACTTGACATATTGAGGATGTTGATGGAATCAATGGACTTCCTTGGACTCTGGATTGAGTCAGGGAGTGGACTATATTGGTTTGGGTATTTTTATTTATTCATATGTGACATATGATCGGGTATATGATGACGTTGTTTATGGATCATTGACAATGTTTTGTTGATGGATGCAGGCTAACGATTGCTGGCTAATCAGACTCAAATAAGGAGTAAAAGGGCCATGCACAACAACTGAATATTGAGGGAGAGGTGTGGCAGCAACCCTGCCACAGCCTACTAGCACTCCCATCGTGGCTTGAATTGTAGGTTAATGATTACTTAGTTTGAGAGATCCACGATGCCACAAGAGAATATTGAGATAGTCGCTCACGAAGATTCTAAGGGGCATGCAATAAGGCAGGTTCCTTATTCCTTAGAGGCCCTTGGTCTCTCACAAGGTTGCCTAAATGGAGTATTGACTCTCAGGGTTGGAAAATTACCAGAACCAATCAAAGGTGAGTAGCACCCTTGGAGAATGTAGTGCGTCTTGAAGGGCACTTCGTGTAATTAAAAATTGAATCAAAGGAGAGTATCACCCTTCGATCACAGAGTGCATCTTGAAGGGCATGTCGTGGTATAAAAAAATGAGTCAATGAATCTAGGTGGCCTAGAAAACTTGAGCAAATGTTAACCTTAAAATCTTGAGCACCTGCCTAATTAATTAATTAACTAAAAGTTCAATTTATTAAGCATAATCCCTAAGGGTCTAGGCATTTGAAAATAAAGAATTAACTAAGCCTAAGTATAAGTGAGTGAGAAGAATAAAAACTAAAATTTTAAATTAAATGATGAGGGGATGAAATAAATCAAATTAAGAATCAATGAAAATAAAAATAAATCCTAAAGAATGATTAATACACTTGTGAAAGTAAATACTAAATTAGAATTTTAGTTGAGAAATGAATAAATCATAAATGTGTAAGGGTAGAAAGGCATCTAGTCTAATCTAACTAAAGAACTTTCCTAAATTAAAAAAAACTCAATTTTAGAAAGGCGCTAGTCATTAAAATGGAAATAGAGGGAATAAAGGGACATCTAGGAGTGATTTTAGGAGCGCTTTTAGGATGGGTGAGGGAAATTGACTTTTAATTAAATTAAATTATGGATTTATTAGTGCAACCAAGGGAACAAGTGACAAGTGTATGGGGTAAATAATTCCTAAATAAATTATTAAAAGAACGAATTAAATGAGCTAATGACAAGTTGTCACTAAGAAAAATTGTGTAAAGGAAATGGCTGAGAGGAGGAATGGATCATGATTGATATGAGTAAGGTTATGCTACAGAAATTATGACTGATTTTACTTGTGAGAGTTGGGATACCTAGCTCAAGAGAGAGAGTGGTAGCTCTACCTTGCGAGGCAAGCTGGGAGCTAGAGTATTTTGGTTGTGTTTTTGCGTGGTGCCTTTGCGGCTCAGAGGGATAAGTGGGAAGAAGAGTACCCCTAGCGTTGTTTGGGAGGTACTGATGAAGTCTGCATGGTTAACAAGCAGGGATCTGGGTGGAGCGCAAGCACGGGGGAACATCTCCAAATTCTCACCCTCGGTCATGATATTTTTACATTGGTTTTTTACTTATTTAGTATAGCTTTAATTTAAAATTTAATCGGATATGTGCCAAATTGATTGATGGTTGATTTTATTCAGTTGTAAATTTTATACACCATGTGGCCTTGGAGCAACTGAAACATATTGGCGAATACTTAGAAATGTGAGTTATGAATTTATATTGAGTTGAGCTTCAGATTGGTTGGTGATTGACTGTGCATTGAATTGTAAAATATGATTTTATGGTTTTAATTTATGCATGAATAACTAGGTTGAATTGAGGACCTTCACCATGTTTGTATACATTGTTGAGTGTTGTCCCAACCTGTCGATTAATTGAAAATCAATCTTTCTACAATGATAAAAGGGGTTCATATTATTCTTCAATCAATCTTGCCAAGTGTGCCCTTCCGTTTTTTATTTTCCTTGACCGAACTGTATGCTCTGCACGCCACCCTTGCTCTGCATTTTGACACACGAATTTTCCTTGCGTTTGTGCCTTTACACTGCATTGAATAAAAACCCTCTCCCTGTCACACACCCACTACAACAACTTAGATTTTTCATCTTTTTCTTCAAGGAACATAATCCTTGAGACTTCTATGGGGCCTAGTGCAAACCCTCTCCTCCCTTATCCTCCTCCAAATGACCACAAGCTGGCCTTAGCACAAGTGCCTTTCGCAACTTGCGAGTCGGGAATCAAGACTCTCGACTCCCCTTTCTCCAAACACTGATACTTGAGATACTATACGGGTATGTCTCCTTCCTCACTAGCGCCTGCTACATGTAACTATAGGCTAGGCCAAACACTAGCACCACTCGCAACCTCGCAAGTTGAGGTGTTGAGCTCTCGTGCTCCTCCTTCATGAATCCCCGAGATGTAAGAGGTCAATGTTCCATGGAATCTGCCAAAGTGATGCACACACACCACTTGTCAACCCCGCTATTCTCTGCTCACGAGATGTGTCACCACCAGCCATCGCAGGAAACCTCGGCTCTTGGCATTTCGCGGCCTTAGCGATCAAGGTGCAACTTCTTCATCCTACGAAACCCCAAGCCATGATAAGTCAACAGTGGGTTGACTCTTTCCCAATGTGACACGTGTCCACCACCGATCACTCGCTTCCTAGGCTAAATACTAGCACTACTCACATCTTGCGACTTCGCAAGTTGGAGTGTTGAGCCCTCATGCTCCTCCTTCGCAAGTTCCCGAGATACGATAAATCAACAATGGGTTGACTCCTCCCCAGGCGACATGTGTCCATCACTTGTCACCCATTCCCACCTTTCTTTGGGCGCTTGTTGTTACACCACCTATCAACCACGTGGTCCCCACTTACATATGGGTGACATGTTTGCATGAGCCCTCGGTGCTCGACACTTCATGACTTCTACAATCGAAAACAAACTCCCTCAAGTTTTGAACCCCCAATAGGCGATAACCATGAAAGTTCTAATCCAACGGTTCTCTCGTGCCTTGGATCCAAAGGTCACGATCACGTCACGATCTCGCGGATCGTGAGTTCATGCAGCCCTACCCTTCACCACTCCAAGTCGCGAGTCAACGAAATTCTACTCTCCTGCCTATACAAAGGCTAAGATCGATGGTCAATAGGGCTCCGTCAAATCCTTGGATCTATGGTCTGGGATCCCATCACTACATGCGAAGGCTGAAAGGGTTGAGGTGTTAACGCCTAAGCTCCTTCTCTAGATCCATCGGTTTCGATAGATTTGGGTTATTCCCAAAAGGATTCTGACCGTTTGTTTACCAAATGATAGGGTATTCTCTCTTTCTATAATTGGGCTCGCTATCCCTTCTGAGATTGAATCACAAAGTTCAACTTCTCGGGGCTTCAAACTCCCACGACTCCGAGACCTTAGAGATCTATCCTTCCTTGCATAAGGTTTCCAGACCCGGATCGCATGAACCTTCATACGGTTCTTGGGAAATCGTCCCAAATCTTAGTCGAGTCTCTGGGTAAAGGTTCGACACGGTTCCAAGGTTTATGGGGTAATCCCCGGGGAAGAGTACTCTTGAGGAGCCTTCCCGGAACATTACGAGAGTTAAGAAAACAAGACGATTCTCAGTGGGGCGAATTCATGCCCCAACCTTAATCCTTTGTACAGAAATCAACTATGGCATGTAAGTATACACAGGTATCCATTATTTCCAGTCTAACACACCAGACAATCATTCTACACAGAAATTATTATGGGCATATAAACATAAGCATGTATTCATGATATTTAGTTCGAAATACAAGGTATAAAACACTTATCAGATCTACCAGGCATGATGCAACTGCTAAGAGGGGTGCTCGTTTCCACCCAACCGTAGGCTCAGTGACTCTAAACGGATTTACCACTAGCCACCCCTGAGCTAGACCACGATGCTTTGAGGCTCAGTCTCCTACTTCCAACTCAATAGAAATCAAGGACGAAGGTTACTCTCCTTCTCTTGATGCAGGAAAATAATCCAGGAGAAAGGTTACTCTCCTTCTCCTGGTATTCATAACTCCTTGCGTTTCTAGGGTTTCTCCAGTCTCTTTCACGATCCCCATCGCACACACTGCTCTTCTCCCACCACATTTCCTCTCTTGCTAATTTATGTCTGCAAGGTTGCATGTGGCGCGAATTTTTCCATCCATGGTCAGGTCTAAGGGCTATTACGGATGGGCGGTTCACCCCCATCCCCTCATTAACTCTTGAGGAGCCTCCCCACGTACCAATCTGATGGGAAATCCATTCCAGGATCAGAGAGTTGCTTTGGTTTGTGAGCAAGTATAAACCAGTACGGAACTGGCTCAGTGGAAGTTAACACAACCATTGTAGGTCCCTTCCACCACCTCTCATTAGACATCATGGTCTCTTTTAGCACATCCCTCTCCCAGTATTCATGCAACACATATCCATAACATAATTTACATTCATCGACCTTTTATGCAAAGGTCCGTCAAATCAAACATTCACATCTTTGAGTTTTCCATAGTTCTTGGCCAATATAGTTATTTTTACAGACTAGGGGAAACAGGGTGTTACAATTCCCTCCCCCTTAAAGGAACATCATCGTCGATGTTCCATCTATCAATATGACGTGTATGTACAGAAATATACAAAATCGGATATGCCTGTTTCATGGCATCTTCCATTTCCCACGTAGGCTCATCTAGGCCAAAATGTTTCCACTGCACCTTGACCTGTTCAATGGTTCGGTTCCTGAGTGGGGTTTCCTTTCTGTCCAGTATGCATTGAGGTTCTGGCAGGAATTCTCCCTCTAGTTCCACCTAGATCACAGACCAGTTAATTATATGATTAGAATCATGTACATATTTCTTCAATAATGAAACATGGAAAACATTATGTTCTTTTACTGTGGGAGGAAGTGCTAGCTTATAGGCTACAGGTCCCACTCTATCTAGAACTTCAAAGGGTCCACAATACCGAGGTGCCATCTTGGCACAAGCTCCCATCCTCAGGGAACTCTTCCTGGGCCTAAATCTAAGATATATGTGGTCTTCCGTCTTGAATTCTCTTGGAGTTATCTTTCAGTCGGCGTAACTTTTATGTCTGTCCTAAGCGACCTTTAGATTTTGTTTGATCTGAGTTACTTGTTGTTCCATTTCTTTCAACATGTCAGGTCCAATAGTAATTCTTTTTACTGGGTTGCTCCAGCTGATTGGGGTGTTGCACGGTTTACCATAGAGGACTTCGAAGGGACTCATCTTCAGGGATTCTTGGTAGTCATTATTGTAGGAAAATTCCACCAGTGGTAGGTAATCTTCCCACTTCTTGGGTTGATGCATTACATGCATTCTTAGCATGTCTTCCAATATTTGGTTCACTCTTTCCGTCTATCCATCGGTTTGAGGATGATAGGCGGCGCTAAACAGTAATTTGGTCTCTATACCAACCATCAAGGATTTCCAAAAGTTGGAAGTAAATTTCGTGTCTCTGTCAGACACAATCTCTTTAGGCATACCATGTAGTCTGAATATCTCCTTCATGAATATGCTGGTGATATCTATTGCTTTGCAATTCAATTTGATAGGGATAAAATGGGCAGAATTGCTCAATTTATCCACCACTACCATGATGGCGTCAATCTGTTTGGTCGATGTTGGTAATCCGGTGATGAATTCCATGGAAATGGTTTCCCACTTCCATTCTGAGATTGGTAGAGGTTGTAATAATCCTGCTGGGTGTCGGTGTTCTGCTTTAACCTGATGGAATTTTATGCATTTGGCTAAGTACTCAGCCATGTCTTTCTTCAATCAAGACCAACATAATTGTTTCCTAGTGGTTGTGATCATCTTCTGGTATCCGGGATGACCAGTATATGGTCTTTTATGTAGTTCATCCATTATGAACCTCTTCAAGTCATCACATTCTGGAATATACAATCTGCTTTTGTAAGTCAGTAGACCTCCATCTATCATCTGGTAGCCTTCATACTTTATTCCTGTGGGTTCTTGCTCTAGGTACGAGGTCACGGTCTGGAAGAATGTGTTTGTTTCTTGTGCATTCCTGAATCTTTCCTTGACATTCGTCTCGTAGGTGCTCACCACTACCAAATGAATTGTTTTCATACTTCTGCTAAGGGCATCGGCCACCTTATTTTCCTTTCCTTTACCATGTTTGATTTCAAAATCAAACTCACTAAGGAGGGGCATCCACCTAGCTTATCTGGCATTGAGCTCTGCTTGGTCAAACAGATATCGCAATCCACAGTGGTCTATCATAAGCACAAATTTCCTTCCCAGGAGGTAATGTCTCCACATTTTTAAGGTGTGCACTATGGCGGAAAGCTCTAGATCATGGGTCACATAGTTGACTTCATGCTCATTCAATTTTTGGGATTCATAGCAGACTACACTTCCTCCTTGCATAAGAACTCCTCCGAGCCCTTCCTTGCAGGCATATGTGCACATGAGGAAGTCATCTTCGGGATCAGCGATCTTCAACACGGGTGCGTGGGTCAGTAAATGTTTTAGGGATTGAAATCTTTCTTCACATTCTTGTGTCCACGTGAATTTAGCTCCCTTCTTCTGGAGGGTACTGATTGGACAACCAATCTTGGAGAATCCTTTTATAAATCTCCTATAGTATCATGCTAATCTCACAAAGGATCTGATATATGAAACGTCCTTTGGGGTAGGCCACTCCATGATAGACCTGGTCTTGTCAAGGTATACTGCTACTCCTTCTTCAGATATGACATGGCCCAAGTAATTTATTTGCTTTTGGAAAAAGTCGCACTTGCTAAATTTGGCATAGAGTTGATGTTATCTTAACACTTGAAGCACAAGTCAAAGATGTTCCTCATGTTCCTCTCTATTCTTGGAGTAAATTAATACATCGTCAATAAAAACCCGTACAAATTTGTCTAGGAATTTGCTGAGCACATTGTTCATCAAGCACATAAAAGTGTCAGGGGCATTGGTTAATCCGAATGGTCCTACCAAAAACTCATAGTGACCATATCTTGTCCTGAAGGGAGTTTTGTGGATGTCTTCACCCTTGATTCAGACTTGATGGTATCCAGATCTCAAGTCAATCTTTGAGAAGATGGAAGCACCTCCCAATTGATCGAACAGGTCATCGATCCTGAGTAAGGGGTACTTGTTCTTTATGGTTACCTTGTTTAGTTGTCTATAATCTATGCATAGTCGGAGGGTACCATCTTTCTTCTTTACAAACAGAACTGGTGCTCCCCATGGAGACACGTTGGGCTGGATATAGCCTTTATCCATCATTTCTTTTAGTTGTAATTTAAGCTCAACTAGCTCGAGTGTGCTCATCCTGTAGGGTTTCCTAGACAGTGGCACCGCTCCCAGTGCAAGTTCTATTGAGAATTCAATGTCCCTTCTCAGAGGTAGACCCAATACCTCTTCCAAAAATACATCTCTATATTATCTTAGTGTGGGGTGGACTTCGAGGCTTGGTTTGTCATCTTCAACTGATTCCAACACCTGTATCACATAAAGTAAACATCCTTTTTTGCAATACTTTCTCATTTGAAGGGATGATATTTGTCTCACCAAGACAGGTTTTTGGATCCCTCAAAGGGTTATCCTTCTTCCTTCTTCACCTACACATTCTAAAGTTTTATGGTAACAGTCTAGTCTGGTTTTATATGTGACTAGCCAGTCCATTCCGATCAACAGGTCATATGATCCTAGGGGTAGTATGTTAAGGTTTGCTTGGGTGGGGAATTCACCCATAGTGAATTGGCAAGTTGGTATGACTTCTGCTACCTTTCTTTTGGTGCCAGTGGCTAACTGTACCAACCATGGCTTGGCATGTTTATGTGGCTATAATTTAATCTTATCAACAACCTTAGGAGCTATATAACTCAAATTTGAACCTGGGTCAATTAGAATAGACAATAGATGGTTGGTGATCATACCTTCCATCTCCACCACTAAAGCTTGGTGGTCAACTTGTTTATTATCCAAGGCTGGATAAATTTGCAGCAAACTCTTGGCCATGTCATTAACGGTGGTAGCTTCTTGAACGTTGTAAATTCTTCGACTGTTCTGTTGTCAGTGCGGGCAGTCCCTCAGTAGATGTTCTTCTCCACAACCCCAACATTTCAAGGGTTCTCTCTTTGGGTTATTAATCTTTCCTGGGGTAGATCCAAAAGGTTTATTTCCACTCTGGGAGGGGAAATTCTGTTGGTGTACACTTCAGTTTGGGAAGCTCATCCTTGAGTCCTTTTTATAGTTTTTAAATCTTGGGGATTTAAACCCCTTTTTCTAGAATCCCGAACTATTCTTCTACTTCCAGTTTTCGCGAGGTTCTGTCTGATGTCCCAGCTGTTTGTAACAATACCTTGCCTTTAGGATAGTGTCTTCTAGGGTCTTTGGCTCATCAAACTCAATCTTGTTCTGATAGTCCTTAGGTAGTCCACTGATGAATCATTGCACCTTTGCCTTCTCTTCTTTTATATAGGGTACGTATCTCAGCAATTCGAGGAATCTGCTGACATATTCCTCTATGGTGCGTTGCCCCAGCTTGAGTTCATAGAATTCTTTAGTCTTTTCATTGAAATATTTTTCTAATAGATACTTCTTCCTGAAGTATTTCTCAAACCGTTCCCAAGATAGGTCTTCTTCGCGAATCCCTTTTACATTCTTAAGGTCTTCCCACCAAATGGAAGCCTTTCCATTCAAGTTGAATGTGGCTGCTCAGGCCTTCAAGTTTTCTGAGAAGCCATGGACTCTAAAATACTTCTTTAGTCTAAGAAGTCAGGCCTCCGCTTCCTCCCCTTTCTTTATTTCACCGTTGAAAGAGGGTGGTTTGGCCTTCTTGAATTCTTCGAGATTGTGACTTTTGGAATGCTTTCGTTTCTTCTATTTTCTTCAGGAATAAGAACTATTTATGCTACTAGAAGGTCCCTCCAAGTCACCAGTTTCCTTTCCAGAGGAATCATTCGACGCTTGTCCCTTATCTCTGGGGTGGACCTTTCTCGAGGTTCTCTTCCCAGTGTGGCCACTTAAAATACCACATTTCCGTATCTCAGGTGGACTTCGAATTTTCTTTGTCTGTCATCGGTCTGCATGTCTGGTGTCAGGTCCATGCTGCAATTGTCTTTGTATGTTGGATAAACTCTGCAACAAGACTACATTAATTTATGTTTGCTTCTCTTGCTCTTTTATCAACCTCTCGTTGTCAGCCTTACATCTCTATAGTTCAACCAGGAGGCTTCTCACAGTCTCATCTAGATTGGGAGGTGTCTCTACTGCTCTCCTTTCGTTAGACTCTTCATGTGTATTGTGGGAGCCACCCTCCACTTCATCGTGCGTCACCATTCTATGCATCTATAGTTTCCCGCGGTTGATCGTCCGCTTGTTGTGCAAGAAAAAAACACTTATAGTTAGTCAACATTATATTCATTCACAATCAGTGCATAATTCATATTTTTCAAATGCATACACATAATAGGAATTTTCATTCTTAACTTCATCTTTTTCTAAAGGGGGTTAAGATAGAGGGTTACTCCTTTTAAGAGTACTTCAAATGGAGTTTCTGCGAAACTCATTCATGAGCCCAAGCAGGCCAAGTGTTGTAACCATGCTCTGATACCAATTTGTCACACACCCACTACAACAACTTAGATTTTTTGTCTTTTTCTTCGAGGAACAGAATCCTTGAGACTTCTATGGGGCCTAGCGCAAACCCTCTCCTCCCTTATCCTCCTCCAAACGACCATAAGTTGGCCTTAGCGCAAGCGCCTTTCGCAACTCATGAGTTGGGAATCAAGACTCTCGATTCTCTTTCTCCAAACACTGATACCCGAGATACTATACGTGTATGGCTCCCTCCTCACTAGCGCCTGCTACATGCAAACCATAGGCTAGGCCAAACACTAGCACCACTCGCAACCTCGCGAGTTGAGGTGTTGAGCTCTCGTGCTCCTCCTTCGCGAATCCCTGAGACACAAGAGGTCAATATTGCGTGGACTCTGCCAAAGTGACGTGCACACACCACTTGTCAACCTTGCTATACTCTGCTCACGAGCTGTTTCATCGCCGCCCGTCACACAAGACCTCGGCCCTCGGCATTTCACGGCCTTAGCGATCAAGGTGCATCTTCTTCATCCTACGAAACCCTAAGCCACGATAAGTCAATAGTGGGGTGACTATTTCCCAGTGTGACACGTGTCCACCATCGGTCACCCACTTCCTAGGCTAAATACTAGCACTACTCGCATATCGTGACTTCGTGAGTTGGAGTGTTGAGCCCTCATGCTCCTCCTTCGCGAATTCTTGAGATACGATAAGTCAACAATGGGTTGACTCCTCCCTAGGTGACATGTGTCCATCACCTGTCACCCGTTCCCACCTTTCTCTGGGTGCTTGTTTTTACACCACCTGTCAACCATGTGATCCCCACTTACAAATGGGTCACGTGTTTGCATGAGCCCTCGGCGCTCGACACTTCATGACTTCTAAAATCGAAAAGAAACTCCCTCAAGTTCCGAACCCCCGATAGGCGATAACCACGAAAGTTCTGATCCAACAGTTTTCCCGTGCCTTGGATCCAACGGTCACGATCACATCGCGATCTTGAGAATCGTGAGTTCATGCAGCCCTACCCTTCACCACTCCAAGTCATGAGTCAGCGAAATGCTACTCTCCTACCTATACAAAGGCTAAGATCGACATTCAATAGGGCTCCATTAGATCCTTGGATCTACGGTCCGGGATCCCATCGCTACATGCGAAGGCTGAAAGGGTTGAGGTGTTAACACCTGCGCTCCTTCTCTAGATCCATCAGTCTCGAAAGATCTGGGGTATTCCCGAAAGGATTATGACCATTCGTCTACCAAATGATAGGGTATTCTCTCTTTCTATAATTGGACTCACTATCCCTTCTGAGCTTGAATCACAAAATTCAACTTCTAGAGGCTTCAAACTCCCATGACTTCGAGACCTTAGAAAGTTATCCTTCCCTGCATAAGGTTTCCAGACCTGGATTGCATGAACCTTCAGACGGTTCTTGGGAAATCGTCCCAAATATTAGTTGAGTCTCTGGGTAAAGGTTCGGCACAGTTCCAGGGTTTATGGGGTAATCCCTAGGGAAGAGTACTCTTGAGGAGCCTTCCCATAACATTACGAGAGTTAAGCAAACAAGACGATTCTCAGTGGGGTGAATTCATGCCCCAAACTTAATCCTTTGTACAGAAACCGACTATGGCATGTAAGTATACACAGGCATCCATTATCTCCAATCTAACACACTAGGCAATCATTCTACACAGAAATTATTATGGGCATATAAGCATAAGCATGTATTCATGATATTCAGTTCGAAATACAAGGTATAAAACACTTTTAAGATCTACCAAGCATGATGCAACTATTGAGAGGGGTTCTTGTTTCCACCCAACCGTAGGCTTAGTGACTCCAAATGGATTTACCACTAGCCACCCTCGAGCTAGACCACGAAGCTTTGAGGTTCAGTCTCCTACTTCCAGCTCAACATAAATCAAGGACGAAGGTTACTATCCTTCTCCTGATGCAGGAAAATAATCCAAGATGAAGGTTACTCTCCTTCTCCTGGTATTCCTAACTCCCTGCGTTTCCAAGGTTTCTCCAGTCTCTTTCGTGATCCCCGTCACGCGCACTACTCTTCTCCTACCACATTTCCTCTCTTGCCAATTTCTCTCTGCAAGGTTGCATGTGGCGCGAATTTTATCATCCGTGGTCAGGTCTGAAGGTTGTTATAGATCGATGGTTCACCCCCATCCCCTCATTAACTCTTGAGGAACCTCCCCACCTACCAATCTGATGGTAAATCCATTCTAGGATCAGAGAGCTGCTTTGGTTTGTGAGCAAGTATAAACCAATACGGTGCTAGCTCGGTGGAAGTTAACACAACCATTCCAAGTCCCTTCCACCACCTCTCATTAGCCATCATGGTCTCTTTTAGAACATCCCTCTCCCAGTAGTCATGCAACACATATCCATAACATAATTTACATTCAACAACCTTTTATGCAAAGGTCCGTCAAATCGAACATTCACATCTTTGAGTTTGCCATAGTTCTTGGGCAATATAGTTATTTTTACAGACTGGCGGAAATCGGGTGTTACACTCCCCTTGGTCAAATCCACTGCCCAAAACAAAGTATAGTTTCTTATTTCTCTGATCATTTAGAAATTTAAGGCAAGAGTTAGCGTGAGGATTCTCTTCTTGATACCTGAACTCGCTTGAGTGGTGTATGACTGTCTAGTTTATTTACTGTTCGATATTTCACTCTCGGAATGCAAAAAAACCCTCATACCCAAATTTATCCCTTCTGAGTAAACGTCTCTTGTCCTGAATTAGATCTGACTGGGTTGAAATAATATCCTACACAAAGAGATGCTCAGATCCGATTCTTTCTTCGGGAGTCAGGGTTCGAATGCTCCCTTATAATTTCACAAATCTAAGAGACAAAATTTGTGGGGTTGTTAGTGTTGGATCGGGATCTTTTCTGATGCACGAGTTCAAGCCAATGTTTAGGTTCTTAATCATTTGCACCAAAGTATACCCAACGATCTTTTTCTTAACTTCTTCCTATAACGAATTTACTGGAGTAACCACATCGATTTATCGTCATTCACTTGCTCAGTGTTTTTCATTATAATTTCTTTGCGATTACGTGTAATGTTAGCACTAGAAGTCACCTCTTGACTGTAGGGGAGGTAAGACCAGTACTCATCATTTTATACAATAAATGTAAATGAATTTTAAGGGGCTCAAATGGATAGGGCTCGAGATAATAACGTTCCAACTCAGAAAATCTGGGATGGCATGCACAAGCAATTGAGGTCTTGTATCAACTTCAGTCAGTAAGTTAGAGTAAAGGTGAATAGGAGGAAGAATTTGGTGAGAAAGTGTAGAGGTATGCTATGGACATCAGGTCATCCAACAACCTAAGGAGGAAAAAACTCAAACACGAGATCCTCTTGAATTCAAATTTTCAAGGAAACTGGAAGACATTATAACAACACTATAATCAAACATTCATCATAATACGATTACAACAATCCATGTGAATATATCAATCATGAACTCTCTCAGTATCAGAGGCAAATAATATGGAAGAAGAAAGATGACTTAGATTAAGAAGTCTAAAAAAAAAATTCATAACTAGAGAACTAGTGTTCTTCATCAAAAGTTTATAATACCGGAGCACTGCTCAACCCTCCCCCCTTTATAAAATAACAAAACTCCATACATATACTCAAAATTTCACAAACAACAATAGAGGCATGCTCGATCTTCTCATACATACGCATCATCCTCTTGGTCAGACTGTGCATGCAGTCTTCTCTACGCACGCAAGCTTAAACTTCCAGAGCTGACAGTCTTCCTTCACGGTCAGACGACTCTGACCCTCTATTCATGGGGGAGACGATGCTTCAACTACCTCCCCAAATTTCATTAATTTCTTCATTGGGATAAGAATGAGGTCGAGCTGACTTGGCACCTTGAGAACATGGAGGCCTCTTTTCTGCAGCTACCATCGATGTTTCAGCCCTTCGCCTTCTGGGAATCTCCACTCCACTCGATTCCAAATATCCCGATGCTCGAACTTGTGAAATGGCCTCCCTCAGATTGACAGTCAGATATGCTATGCATCCGATGGCCATGATCGCCTCCTCAAAAACCCCCAGTCGCCAACTGATCAACAGGTGCCTACTCCTCTTTGTGGCCTCACTTCCATATGACCTTGGGTTGTGACCCTGGGCCCACTCTTCGAGCACTTCGCGATTCATGTTTTGGGAATTCACGCTACGTGAAACTTGCGCATTGCCCCCAATGAAGCTCTGATTTGCAAAATTGTGATATGGGGATTAGAGAGTGCTATCTCCCCTCTGATATGACCTGGGGATCCATCCTCGAATTTTTTCGGGACTTCACTTCTCGGGGAAGTCAAACCTCTGATTCACAAAATTGTGAATTTGGGATTTCGTGTTTCGCGAACTTGCGCCTTGCTCCATGCTGAAACCTCTGACTCATGAAATCACAATGTCACTTATCTATTGCCATGTGCCCCTCCATTTTGGACAACCCAGATCTTCTCCTCCACAATATTTCCCACCATCAATCTGATTTGCCTGATGCTTGCATTTCGAGCCCAAAGTGGTTCGCTTTGAAAGGTGTTCTTTGAAATTGAAAACGATACCCATGCAAGAAAAGGATGGGGTCGCCCTGCAGCCCTTAGACAACTTTATATGATAACATTTGGTTCTACAAGGGATGGCATGCTCCCTGTGAGCTGCCAAGAACAAACAGTTCCAGTCGCTTTATGCAATGGGTTATGGAGTCAAGCTCAAAACATTTCGCTGAAGGTTTACATGTACACCATTCGACTTATAAAAAGGAAAACAAACACACATGCTCCAGAAAGAGCTTATTTATGTAAAAAACCTAAACTAAATGACTTTTACAATGGGATAGGTGAAGGAAAAATTCCACCATAGCCATTCAAACTCCTTAACCAATGAATCCTTCACTTCATCGCAAATGATTTATAAGAAACAAGGAAAGTGTGATAGCTGGCTAATTTCATTTTTATAATCACCCATGTTACCTTCAAATGCTGATAAAAATATCAAGCCTGCATGCTCCAAAGCATTTGAAAAGTGTGACTTTATGTACTCATTGACAGCATCATGAAACTGAAGGCAACACATGATTAACTTATGAAAGGTTACCTTCACTTTTTCAAAGTTACTGAAAACTTGCTTGATGTTCCCTACATGCACACTTGATTGAAAGATAGCCACATGCATCTGTGGGTCCAAAAGCTGCTTACTATGAACTGTAGATATAAGTGGAAGAAGGATGGACATAGGTGGTTGTTGATCCACTGATGACTGTGGATTTACTTCGGGCTTTGTATAAATGACCTCTTCATGTGCCTCAACTAAGGGCCGGTCCTGGTCAAATTTTATGTCTTCTGTGACAAGGACAACCTCAACATCATCCTTATTGTCTTCATAGTGATCAAATACAAGATAATCTTGCTGCTCATCATCACTAGGATATTCATCAAAAAAGGGTTGTCTTTCGTATCTATGATCAACCTTTAAATCGGTAATTTTATCAGAAAAATAACTGTTAAAAATATCTATTTCAGGAACAGTAGTAACTGTTGCTCCTAACTATTCATACACATGATTTTCATCAATACAGGGTTGCTCATGGATACCTGCATTGAAGACAAAATTATCCACAGTCTTTTCTTCATAGGGACAGTAGGTAAAAATTTCCTTAAGCTCAAAGTTGAGATGATACTGACTTTGAATCCTGCCACAAGCTCGGAGGTTCTCCTCCACTTCCCCAACATCCATGAATAACTGAGATAAATATGTTGATTTCCTTTCTCTCAGGTGAAGGACAAGCTCTGAATGGTGAGCCATGACATAGTACACCATGGAAGCAGTCTCTGTGGGTCTGATCTCTACAGGCATATTATGATACACACGGTAAAACCTCCTATTGAAGGTGGCCAAAGGATTCCTCTTCCCCTCTCCTCAAGGCATTAAAATCATCCCAGTACTAATCAAGGGACTTGTTCTCACCCCACCACTTCAAAAATGCATTGCATAATTCAACCCAAGAACCAATGGAGTCAACTCCCAAACATTTAAAACACACAACAACATCTCCAAACAACGAATTTGAGAAAAATCTCATGGAAAAATCATCATGAGCAATCTCAAATTGACCAACAAAGTTCTCAAAGGCATCCACATGCCTCTCAGCTATAACATGATCTTCCCCCAGAAAAATGAGGAAGATATTTAAAGAAATCAGGAGGATAAGGATGAAGATGATATGGAAGCTTTAAAGGTTTAAATAGTCTGTCTCTGATTATAGTTTGAAAACTGGTGGGCTGAATATGAGGCTTATCACATTGATGGTAAGGTACAATAGTAATAGGAGGATGAGATGAAATTTGAGGAGGTTGTGGATCAACTTCAACCTCCTCATGGATGCAAGGGTGATCAAATCCAGGAGGGATCTCAGTATGAAGTTTATCTTTATGAATAGGATGAGCTGAGGATATAGGATCATCATCTACAACACATGCATAAAGTATGACTTCTTCCTCCAAGGATGGATATATAAAAGAAGGATGGTGATCAACCGAATAAAAAAAGAAAAATATGATCCTTTTTATATGTCAAGGGAAAACAAAAATGAGTTGATAAAGAATAACAAAAGTTCATGAAGAAATCTCATAAGCTGATACCTAGTCATTCCCTTCATATTTCTGTCAGTAAGATCCTCCCCAGTGGAGTCTCTGATTGTGGAGTCACCAGGTAGATGATTACAGTCAATTTTTGGTATCCCTCTCTTATCTACCATCAAGAGTTAGATCTATGTCATTCTTCCCAGGGAGCTCTTCAATTCGCTCAAATCTGTCCCCGACAACGACACCATTTATGTTAGCACTATAAGTCACCTCCTAACTATAAGGGAGGTAAACCTGGTACCCATCAGTTTATACAGTAAATGTAAATGAATTTTAAGGGGGTCAAATGGATAGGGCTCAAGATAATAACATTCCAACTCAGAAAATATTGGATGGCATGCACAAGAAATTGAGGTATTGTATCAACTTCAGTCAGTAAGTTAGAGTAAAGGTGAATAGGAGGAAGACTTTGGTGAGAAAGTGTAGAGGTCTGCTATGG
The DNA here is from genome assembly GCA_009831015.1 of Picea engelmannii. Classification (NCBI taxonomy): domain Eukaryota; kingdom Viridiplantae; phylum Streptophyta; class Pinopsida; order Pinales; family Pinaceae; genus Picea; species Picea engelmannii. The sequence continues at coordinate 639,749 of ML787284.1, read as the reverse complement.
ACATCAGGTCTTCCAACAGCCTAAGGAGGAAAAAACTCAAACACAAAATCCTCTTGAATTCAAATTTTCAAGGAAACTGGAAGACATTATAACAACACTATAATCAAACATTCATCAGAATACAGTTACAACAATCCATGTGAATCAGTCATTCATGAACTCTCTCAGTATCAGAGGAAAATAAGATGGAAGAAGAAAGCTGACTTAGATTAATCAAGAAGTCTCAAAAAACAAATACATAACCAGAGAACCAGTGTTCTTCATCAAAATTTTACAATATGGGAGCACTTCTCAACCCTCCCCTCTTTACAAAATAACATAACTCCATACATATATTCAAAATTTCGCAAAAAACAACAGAGGCGTGATTGAGCTTCTCGTCCATACGCAACGTCCTCTCAGTCAGACAGTGCATGTAGTCTTCTCTGCGTATGCAAGCTCAGACTGCCATAGCTGACAGTCTTCCTTCACGCTCATACGACTCTGACCCTCTATTCATGGGGGAGATGATGCTTCAACTGCCTCCCCGGATTTCATTAACTACTTCATCGGGATCAGAACGAGGCTGAGATGAATTGGCACTTGGAGAACATGGTGGCCTCTTTTCTGTGACTACCATCGATGTTTCACTCCTTCACCTTTTGGGAGTCTCCACTCCACTCGATTCAAAATATCCAGATGCTCGAACTCATGAAATGGCCTCCCTCAGATTGGCGGTTGAATCTGCTATGCATTCGACGGCCATGATCACCTCCTCAAAAAACCCCAGTTGACAACCGATCAACAGGTGCCTACTCCTCCCTGTGGCCTCACTTCCATACAACCTCGGGCCATGACCCTGTGCCCACTCTTTGAGCGCTTCGCGATTTCATGTTTCGGGAGTTCGTGTTGCTTGAAACTTGCGCATTGCCCATAAAAAAACTATGATTTGTGAAATCGTGAGCTGGGGCTTAGCGAGCACTATCTCCCCTATGATATGACCTAGGGCTCTGTCCCCGGATGTTTTTGAGACTTCGCTTCTTGTGGAAACGGGGCGTTGCTTCGTATCAAACCTCTGATTCACGAAATCATGAATTCAAAATTTCACGTTTCGAGAACTTGCGTCGTGCTGAAACCTCCAACTCACGAAATCGCAATGTCACTTATCTATTTCCATGTGCCCCTCCGGTTTGGACGGCCTAGATCTTCCCGTCTGCAATATTTCCTACCATCGATCTAATCTACCCGATGCTTGCATTTCGAGCCCAAAGTGGGTCTCTCTGAAAGGTGCGCTTTGAAATCGAAACTAGTACCCACGTAAGAAAAGGATGGGGTCACCCTACGACCCTTAGACAACTTTATGTGATAACATGTAAGAACTCAACGAATTTACTAGAGTAACCAAAACGATTTTTCCTCATTCACTTGCTCAACTTTTTTTGGTTTTCCCTAGCTACATTTACCTTGTGATGCTCTGTGATTTTCCACTTGTTTACTCCGCGATTTCGTTCTTCCTCAATGCTTACAATATTTCGATGTTTTATTACAGTCTGGACCAAGTTCCCTTTTACTCAATGCTGGAAATATCTCTGTGTTGATACATTTCTAGACCGAGTTCCCTTCCTTAATGCTGGAAGCATCTCTGTGTAATTTCTATTTTCTCTTCTCACATTGGATTGCTCCCTGCTTCAAGTTTTGTTTCTCAAAAGTTTCCCTCCACCATTTGGTTAAGGATTAACAATTTTTTTAATTTAGCGTGATTATTATAATGACACCAGGATTATACTTTTTAATTCCTTGAAGTTTGGCCTATTCCTATTATTTTACCATTATATGCTTGATATCACTTATATTTCCATCTTACTGTTATATATATATTATATTTAGACTATAGATTTTTATACCTCGCTTTTCTTCTCAATAGTGGCTCTAGTGCTCTTGGGTTGGCACATGTTGTCTAAACCCTACCTTTATGGTGAATCCTCCCCACCACCTCTTCCTTTGGTTTGGGATCTTTCCTTTAGTTATCATTTATTTTATTATCCATTTTAGTTTCCTGGTTCACATTTTGAGGTGACATTCACAATGATGGATTATTTCTAACGACTTTTTGTTACATGAAGAATTTTTGTACTCTACATCATTTATATAGTTCAGGTTATTTAAACACATCATGTTATGTGTGTGTATTTGAATTAGTGGCATAGCTAGGAAATGAAATCAATTCATCCATTGTGCCCCTTTATCCTAATTAAATCCATAATGACAATGGAGACACCATTTTAGTTTTTCACCTTTCCAATTCGTCAAATTGATTAGAGGTTTTAATAAGGGTTCTTGAAGTTTTCAAAGTGTTCCCTTGAGTGTTTCAATGACTTTCTCCTCGAATAATTAATGATCGATGAACGATTAAGTTATCAGTTTACTTTCTCTAGGGAATAAAACTAATGATTCCCTTGCGCCTTGAACTTGACGTGATTAGATTATTTATGCATGAAATGAACTGGGTGAGTAAATAGATTCTCTTGTGCCTTTGAAGTAATGTTGATGTGTGATTAAATAAGTAATTGGATTTAATGCGCCTTGCAATAATGTCGTCACAAAAATGATTTAGTAATTAGATAATCTTGCATCTTGAATTTAGATGTTGTTGTATGATTCCTAATTGAATAGATTAATTGCGCGCATTGAATGGTGTTGGTTTATGTTTAATTCAGAATTTGGATCATGTGCGCACTGAAAAATAATGTTGTTTATTGATTAATTAAATGGTTAACTAGTCACACATCTTGAAGTAAAGTAGATGCCTGCTTTTGCACGTGGAAAATAAAATAAAGTGATTATATTGCACCTCCTCTTATGTCGTTGTATGATTGATTAAATAATTATATTCTCCGTGCCTTTAGAAAAGGTGGATATATGATTGATAAAGCTTTTATATTCTCTTGCGCCATGTAAATTAAAGTAGATTTCTCTTGCATCATTTGGAATTTTTGTTGAGGTATGATTGAATGTTGTGATTAGACTCCTTGCACGCATTGAAAATATGATGTAATGAATGATTGTTTAGATATTAGACTTCTTGCACGCAGTGAAAATATGATGTAATGAATGATTTTTTAGATATTAGACTTCTTGTGCAAAATGAAATTCAATGTGACAGATGATTGCATTTATGTGATTGGAATCTTGTGCCATGAATATAATTGATAATCGCTCTTGCGCCTTGGATTTAATGTGGTGTATGATGGGTTATGTTATTAGTTAGAATACTTGTGCACCATGAATTAAATGTTAATGTATGATTGATAAAGATGATGATTACCCTTGCGCCATGATTAATTCATGATTAAGATTGATTGATTGATCTAGTTGATGTTGGACTTGATTGTTAGTGGGATGTAGACACCTCCTTGTTCCTTGGAACAATCAACATCCCTGAGACCTTAAATGGTCAAAATCAATTGGATCCTAGGCTTGAGCATTGCTTATGTTGTCCCGGAGGTGCTAACCTTGCAGGGTAGGATTGGGCGGGTAGTCATTTTAATATTCTTTATTTGGTTGATCATTGTTTATAAATTGTTTCAAGATGATTGTGATGTGCTAAGTAATGATGTTATTTATGTTTATGTGTTGCTATCCATTTTTTTGATGCGTTGAATGCGTCAGTATTGATTTCAATGATGAGTAGTTGGTAATGATTTTACTTATGATATCGTTGATTTTGCGTTGCTATGATTTATATTGTTGAGGTTAATTTACCTATGCTTAAAAAAAATTACCTTTTATGCTCCGATTTCCTATTCCTAATGGAGGGGGAATTACATATGGTATGAGAGTGGGTTTAACCCTATGACTGTGGATCGTCACACCTTTCACTATATTAAACCCTTGATTAATAAATTGGCACTAATTAAAATTTTTAACTTTTATGTACGAGTAATCCTGGTTAGAGGACGCCATGGAGGTAGACGACGTGGTGCTATGGGCAGAGGCGTGATTCCTCCAGTAGCATCCATGCTAGAGGGGTCTAAACCCAAAGGAGAAGAAAAAGTCATTGGACAAGAGTAGATTGTTATGGGGGATGTGGTTGGGTTGATGAGGTCCTTTCAGAGGATTTCAGAGGCCTTAATTAACCGTCTAGATAGAGATGAGGCCAGGGTGCCTATACCCCTTGAGGGTCCAACGCATGCACCAACCAGTACTGGTAGTGTTCAAAGAGGACTCAAGAAGGTCAAGTTTCCCAAGTTCTTGGGTTCCACGGATTGCACAACTGCCGAGGTATGGTTGGAGAACATGGCGATGTGATTCACACTTCGCGACGACACTTCCAATATGAAAGTCTGCATGGAGGTCTTTCAACAGAAGGGGAGCACTCTTCTATGGTGGAAGACTCTCCTTCCACAACTGAACATGTCTGTCAAAGAAATTTCATGGGAACTATTCGAGGAGCGGTTCTGAGAGAGGTATTTTTCAGAGGAATTCATTGAGCGCCAACTCAATGAGTTCAGTGCCTTACAACAGGGTGGTCGTATGATGCCTGAGTATGAGGCCCAATTCTTGGAGCTGCTTGGTATGATACACATATGAACACCAAGAAGCAGAAGGTCAATAGGCTTGCATTCAGCCTTAATGTCAACATTCGTTTGAAAGTGAGAATCCTAATGCCTCATACATTGCACGATGTAGTCCAGAAGGCCCTCATAGCTGAGGAAGAGATGATCAACGGGGTTCAGAGCAGGACTCCTGTGATACCGACGGGACATGCAACATCTAGTGTGAAGCAGCATCAGACACCAGCTAAAAATTCATTAGGGTTTCAAGGTACTTCGAGAGGATCCACATTCACGACACCACGGTGACCGATGCCTCAGCAATGAACTCCCTACAAAGGACCAAATCACCACCAACAACAATAGTTTGGGCCTATTCGGAAAAACAAACGAGGGTTTCAGGATGGTGGGCCAACAAATTCTACTTCGAGGACTAGGAGTACTGGACCGAAGAATGGATGTTAGACATGTGGAGAGACACATTACCAACGTGACTATCCAGTTGAGAGGGCCAGAGAGACTGGATCAACAAGACCCACTATAGCTGGATATTTTGGCAAAGCCTACAGGACACACGCAACAGTGAATAACTTCTAGGCCGAGCACCAGTACACTGTGCTCGAGACGTCAAGCACAATCTCTAACCCAACTTTTGGTTTTGGATAGAACTAGGTACTACAGAAGAGCATGCGCACAGAAGCAAATTATATGTGTCAGATAGTTGGCTTAGGTTTATGGATAGTTGGTATGGATTGTTGGTTTTCATTGTTGTCAACTATTGGAGAGTGATATTTTAGATTGATGTCAACCTTTGGAGAAATTTCGGTAGTGAATTTTGGTAACACAAAGGTTTGGGTAATGGACCCAAGGTTGTGTCATGTATAATGGTATGAGTTTTAATATATTTGAAGGTAATATTATTCTATATAGATAATACATGTCATTCCATTTTTGGTGATATGTGAAACGTCACATAACTCCTCACGGTTACGGAGTTATGGCCATGAGAAGTTGGAGAACCCAGGTTTGGGTAATGGACCCAAGTTTGTTTGATGGATACTGGTATGAGTTTTGATATATTTGAAGGCAAGACTATTCTATATGGATATTACATGTCATGCCATTTTTGGGGGTATGTGGAACGTCACATAACTCTTCATGGTTTGAGAGTTATGGCCTTATGAAGTTGGAGGACCCTCATATGTTAGATTGAAGCCCAAAAAGGTCAAAGAAGACAAAGAGCTTGCAAAGAAGAAATTATTATTTAAATGATAAATTAAAGTGACAAAGTCAAGAAGGATTATTTAAATAATAAAGTGAAGTGACAAAATCAAAGAAGATTATTTAAATGATAAAGTTAGGTGACAAAGTGAAGGAGGAATATTTAAATGATAAAGTAATGGAGAAATTTCTAATTATGGAAAGTGGTTAACCCTAAAAATGAGGAAAATAGGTTAAGTAACCTATAAATGAGTTAATTGACCTAGAAATGAGTTAAGTGACCTAGAAGATGCTTTTAAGGAAGCTACTTGGAGAGTATAAATAAGAGGCAAGGCTCTCTCATTTCACATTACACTTGAGCATATTGAATATCTTTAGGTGACTGAGGTAACCAAAGGATATATAAGCTGAATTTCATAGAGAAGGTGAAGAAAAGAAGGTCGGAATTCAAGGGAGGATAAATTCTTTTGATGATGCTTTCTAAGGTGTTTCGGGTAAAAACGTCATAACTTATTCATAACAGATCCAAATTTCGTAAGACCAAAGTTTTTGGTTAGAGTACAGTTTGTAGTATTCTATGTAACATTTTAGATCCATTCAAAAAATATTCTGTGTGGGGCACGTTCTACAAGGTAGATCTCTAGAATAAGCCAGAATTTAACAAGGTATGTCATTTTTTCTATAACTCCTTTTTTGAGAGGTTCCAAGTAGTGACACCTGGAGGAACTGCACAAAATAAACTAAAGAACATTGTGTACTATTTTCAAATATTTATTCATTACAGGTACATAGTTATGATTATTTCAAGTTAGGGTTGTTGACTAATCCCAAACTAGTCATATGAGACTAAAGAAAAGTTTGATGAAAATGCTAGTCTCTTGTTGTGAAAGTTAATGAAGGTTTGCAGGTATGTGATCATATACACCAGGTCTATTACAGAGTTACAAATCATATTTGGATGATGAAATAGATTAGGTCTTTTGGTTAAGGTACATGTTGGGTACATGGTTG
>ML787284.1:606903-632935 GCA_009831015.1 Picea engelmannii | reverse complement strand
ACATGAGGTGTATAGTTGATGATGTTGGTACATATTGATGAGTCATAGTTGATGAGTAGTTGATACATGATTGGTACATACTTGGTACATGGTTGGAGGCACTTGTTAGTAGTTTTGTTGACACATGGTTTATGGATGATGTATCATACTTGTATTGGTATATTATTAGAAGCACATATTGATATTGGTGATGATTATGAGTTTTTGTGTTATGGTTGGTTGATGCACATCTTTGAGAGTTGTCTTGGTGATTGATATTGGTGAGTAGATCTGATTTGGTTGATAAGATTGATGAGACAGGTTGTTGTGATAGGTTATTTGGATAGGTTGTTGTGAAAGGTTATTTGTACACGTTTGGTGCACGGTTGATGGACTTATTGGTGCATGGTTGATGCACTTTTTCATGGTACATCTTTTGTACAGGTTTGGTGTTGTGGGGTGAAAACATTGATGTATTAATTGCGTTGTAGTACTTTCCCAACCATTTAATTTGTCACTCCGAGGGTCGTAGGCTTACGAAGCACATGCACTATATGTGCAGGACTGAAGTAGAACTAATCTAATCTAATTTACTGAAATCAAATTAATCTAGGAAAGCATTGAAACACTAACTAGGAAAACAAAAAATTGCATAAGGGAAAAACAATACAACATGTGAAGAGTTGAACGACAATTGACATATGTGAGCTCACACAATAAATAAATCTCAAATTATATTACAAGAATAAAATGACAAAGCATGAAAGAATAACAATGAAAGAATCAAAGCTAAGAATCCCCTTCTCCTAATTACAAGACTAAATTATGAATTACGCGACTCCCTTCATGAAGAGAGAGCACTTTCTTATATACATGAAAGTCTTGAAGATAAGATAAGAGTGTCATAATTACAGATCCACTATTCTCTCAACCACTCTCAACTACTTTCCCATTATTACAATATATGATCCTTTCAAATCCTCCACACATCTCTCACATATCTTAGATAAGATATGCCAACCAAATCTTCCATGATCTTCTCCTTGAGCTTAACTTCAAATCTCTTTCAAATCTTCAAAGTTTGAAGATGTAATTCGAATTTGAGGATAGGTGGTGAATTTTAACTTTCTTGAAATCTTCAAATATGCCTACACACATCATCAAACTCATCCAACCTTGATATATAATGAAAATATTTTAATTTTCTAATATTTAATCACAAATTCATTTATAATACAAAATTAATAAAGTGGAAAATAATAATGTGAAACTCAAATGTATTTATGAAAATGGTATGATGGAAGGTTAATGGGACGATGAAATGTAAGGAATAGTGAAGGGAAAGGTGGATGAAAATGTGACATTTCTGAGTCCTAACATCCCCCCCAACTGAACTTGTTGCATGTCCTCATGCAACCATGCATGGATATTCTGAAGAATCTTTGGCATTTGAACTTTAGTTTTGATTGATGATGTATTTTTAATAAGGAATATTTCCAGGATGTAAAATACATGTGTAACAACATGTAAAATACATGTGTAACAACATGTAAAATTTTCTTATGGTTGGTTCTTGTCTGACAACCATGAATACAAAGAATGTTGGTTCTTGTGTTGACAACATTCATTTCACTTATTTATTTTCTTGCTGCAATAATTTAGCCATATACTCACTAGAAATAAAAAGCTATCAATGTGCATAAGAGAGCATCACTAAGTATAAGAAAGCATTTTCTCTATATTTTATGAATCATGCCAATATGTATATCAATGCATATGAAGCAAAGTGCAACAGGGGATCGTTGGAAAAGAAAATTTGGTAAACAGTAAATGAGATGAAAAATGGAGTGATAATAGTGGGAAAAAAATGGAATACTAGTAGTGAATAGGTAGTGAATATAGTCCCCACCCCCCCACCCCCTCCAATTGAATCGGTTGCATGCCCTCATGAAAATTAGTGTAGGTCATGGAAGGAAAGGGAGCATGGCGAGGAAATTTTCCAAAATATTCAAGTTAGCATATAAAGAATTGTGTGATTACTTAGAAAACAACATACCTCAACTCACCCAAAAAGTAGATGAACTATGCAATAGAAATGTAGTTTTTGCGGCTGTAATTGGATCATGTGAAGTGAAAGAATCTGAACTGCTACTGCTGAATCATGAAAAATGTGGAAGGCAAAGAATGTGGAGTTGTGGTACTCTCATAGATCTGAAATAAAACTGCTGCAACTGCTGAGGGATCATAAAAAAGTGTATAGTCTCCACCTGCTACAAAACCTGATGGTATAATTCTAATCATGTGAATGAATGTGTCGATGTCGAGCAGGAAGAGAAATCATTGGATTACTGACCATTGATGAATGTCATTAACCAATGCGAGGAAAACTAACCAGTGATGTCAATGAGTGCCAAGGTACCTGAGTACATCTTGCGAAGTGCGAATGGATGGGTTGATGTCAAGCCACTTGCAATATTTGACAATCAAGGGACATTGATGTATTCCCATGATTGTCAGTGAGATAACTTGCCATTAAGGTATGCAAGACTCAAGGTACTCAAAAGGAACTCTAGTCTCTATCCCAGATAAGGTGTTGAGGTTGATGGGGCAAGACTATTGAAAGGTGGGCCTTAAGGAATCCCACATCAGTCAACACGAGTTTGTAAAAAAATTGATAGGACTATAGATGTAAAGATCTCAGTAGAAATAGGGTTTATGATAAGGAAATCAAGGCAATGTAATCATGGAAACGGGAACTTGACTGGTTTTATTCATGAGGCAAAAAGAACTGAAAAGAAGGAAATAATGTATGCAACTTGGAAATATAGGGATGTGCGAAGTCATGATGGATAAGACAATGGGAGATGGCTTCAACACAGGGATGATCAATGCATGTTTGAAGGAAAAATGGGGGTAAGCATATCATGACGCAAAATTGTTTATGAATAGGTGTAGTAACAACATGTTACAAATACAGGAGTAACATCATGTAAAATACATGTGTAACAACATGTAATACATGTGTAACAACATGTAAAATACATGTGTAACAACATACGTCATGAAATGTATAATGAAGATCGGCTCCTTCAAACTGTTAACAACACATGTTTTTCTGAAAAAAATTGTGATTCTTGAAGATCACTTTGTCATGGAATGCAATCGGCCACGAACCTGAAAAAGATTAGTACAAATTCCTGCATGAAAACTTGTGAGAAGTTCCAAAAACATAGCATGCAGAAAGAAGTACGAATGTGGCAAATAAAATTTCAAGAAGAAATAAAACACGTTATACCTGTTGTAGTTGCACGCTTATTTCATCAGCCAAATTCTGCCAAAGTGACTTAAGAAAAAAAATATCGTGAATCTTAAAACATTGTTTTGATATCATTTTCAGAAATGATGAAATGTCCAATTGCAAATTTTTATAATGTTTTGATTTTTATTTTGTTTTTGTGTTTTAATTTTTTCTAAATTTTGTTTGTTCTGTTTTGTTTTACCTAATGTTTTTATTGTTTTTAGTTTTAAAATAAAACAAAACAAAAACTTTTTTTATTGTTTTTGTTTCATTTTCCAATTTTCGCTTGTTTTTTTTTTAAGTTTGATTTACTAAAAACTCTAAAAGAAAGAAAACCAACCAAAAAGATTTTTTTTTTTAATGTTTTTTTGTTTTATTCTTAAATTACAAACCAAACGAACATGCAAAAGGAAACTAAAAATTATATTAAAGGAAAACCGAAAACATAAGAAGTATCTTGGCTTCATCAAATCTTCCCGTGTGCATACAAAACAGTTTGCTTGTTGATACCTGTCATGGAAATTCTAGAATTTAAACAATTGGAAGATACCTATCATGGAAATTTTGGAATTTAAACAATTGAAAATCTGCCCGAGTTTTTCTTGCATGATCAAACTAGTACATTGTCAAATATAATTGAGATCATACGATTCTAGTGCAACAAATAACCAAGGAGTAAACACAAACATTGATCTGAATAAATAACCAAGGAGAAAACACAAACATCGATCTAAATAAAGAAACATGTTGTCTGCAAGAACACATCGATCATGGATGCCAAGAGCAGAGATATGTTATGAAAATTCAGTCATCCAAATTGGTCCATTCTTCCATGTTTGGAAAACCATCCATCCTGAAATCTGACTTCCTCATGTTCTGAAAAATTGAAACTGCTCTCAAACCGAGTGGAATTTTCAAAAACCATTCCCGAGTCAGCTAAATGAGACCCTTCTACACAAAACCCATGTGCCGTATTTTTGAAATGCATCATGGTTTGCTCATAAATTTCACCCGAAGTCGACTGTCTTCTAATTGACGTTAATTGATAGACAATTTCAAATTGAGAGCGAGACATGAAGAATCATGCTAACATCATGCTCTCCAAGGATGACATTCCCAAGAAAAAGATAAATTCTTAGAGCATTCATAATGAGGGGACCCTGGGAACGAGCTCTATGTTAATTAGTCAAGATTAATCCAAGGAGTAAATGTCGGCAAGAATTACTTTCAAATAGCATGTACAACAAACATTTTGCCTTTGTTCCTCCTTTGACGATAATTTCATTATTCACCATTCAGATTTTGAGGAATGATGGAGAAAAATCCATAGCCAAATAATAGAAGGAACCGTTGAATAAGAAATGGCGTAATATTTTAATCTCAATAAAACATGCCGATGGGCAGGAAATTTAGGAAATCCAATCGATATTTCAAAATAGTTATGGGACAATGAGACTTATGTAATTTGGTTTCATTATCTCTGACTAACAATCGTTATTTTAATACTCAAAATATATATTTTTTATTGGAGAAATCGTAACAACTACAGACCTTCCCATATTTCTTGCTTGGTATTTAATTTTTTATATGAAGCCCAAATTGAAGTCAAATCCCATCTTTTTGAAATATACAAAAAAAAAAAAAAAAATCATTGTCACACTTAAATTCTCATGCATTAGAAATTTAGGATTAATCATTGATTGATTTGTTGTTGCAGCAGGCTGAAGCTCATTTGATGGGCATCAAAACTCATTGCATTGTTGCAATTCGAGCCAAGGATAAATCAACTATGCAGAAAAAAAACTAAGTGTTTATGTAAATGCAATTCAATCAATCCCAATCACAGTTTCAACTTAATTATTATTTATTTTTTCTTGGAATGAGCCTGATAATGCACCTTAAATGCGTAGATCTAATCGATGTGGAGACTTAAAAAATTATCATGATCATGTTGTTTTATTGTTGCAGGTTTTGTTCAGATAAGGCGAAAAGATGGTGGCTCAAACCAAAAATAACCCAGACCGAGAAGTTAAAAATGAGAAGAGCGCAGGCATGACACTGTTCAATCACTATTACAGCAAAAAACGTCACTATATCAGCATGTAAAATTTCATTGTAACAGCATGTAGAATTTTCGCTGTAACAACATGTAAAATTTTCGTTGTAACAACATATAAAATTCAGTGACTGTTTCAGCATGTAAAGACTTGGCTTTGTTTTATTCGTCTAAATTTTTTTTATTGTGTTTATTTGCAGGTCAAGGGATGGATACGCAATTTTTTTTTTTTTTTTTAAATTGGTTTANTAAAAAAATATATATATATATATATATATATATATATATATATATATATATATATATATATATATATATATAGCAAATGGACTAAATGCATTAAAAATTGGAGACAAAAAATAGATTAGGCAAATTAATTTTATCTTCCTCAATCAAAAGTATTCCCAAAAATGTTACAGGCATCCTATTTCCTGATCCTCGCGATCGCTCGAAAAGTGGAGGAGAGCATACTTATTCTAAAACAAAACAAAATTGAAAATAAAATCCTACCTACACTACACTAATTAGAAATTAGAATTTAGTTACATGTAATTAAATAGCCAATGTAGCCACTCACGTATCAGTAACAACAATATGTTTGGTGGCAAATTTTCTAATGAAAAATAGAAATTTACAAGAATGAATGAATCTAGTTGTTGTAGCGGCAAACTAGATAAATAAAAATAAGAATGAACTTTATCTAAACGAGTACTTACCTGGAACCATTGCTCGATATAACTTTCGTAGGCACGGTTTCCCTCGCTCAGATATTGATGTAACTCCTCTTCATCTTCCTCGATCTCCTGTTCGAATGTTTGTTCGTCATCAAATGCGTAGGAGTCTTCAGATGTTGAGTCTTCATTTGTTGTCGGAGGAGTATTTGAATCTTTAATCCTTGTCCAGATCTCCTCTTTGTGAGAAGATGAGATCCCGACTTCTGCCAGAATATGAGTGAGTAGTTCCAAGATGATACTCATTGTTAAACCATGTTGAAAAATGGATTCTTACAGCACCCATAAAATAAATCAAAACAAATTGCGTAAAAATCACACTTTGAAAAAATTAAACACTCATACTGAAAACAAATACTCTTCACAGTTGTGGAAATCAAGCTCACTTGCTGAAATTGAAATCACTCTTGCATAAATTGAAATTCACACTTACAGAAATTGAAATTCACATCCTAATTACGCTTGCAAAAATTGAAATTCACACTCTAGTTACGCTTACAGGTATTGAAATTCACACTCTAGTTACGCTTGCAGGAAAATCAAACTAAACTTCAATCCATTGCGCTTCCTTGACAACGACGCCAAAATGTGGGGTGAAAACATTGATGTATTAATTGCATTGTAGTACTTTCCCAACCATTTAATTTGTCAATCTGAGGGTTGTAGGCTTACGAAGCACATGCACTATATGTGCATGATTGAAGTAGAACTAATCTAATCTAATTTGCTGAAATCAAATTAATCTAGGAAAGCATTGAAACACTAACAAGGAAAGCAATAAATTGCATAAGGGAAAAACAATACAACATGTGAAGAGTTGAACGACAATTGACATATGTGAGCTCACACAATAAATCAATCTCAAATTATATTACAATAATCAAATGACAAAGCATGAAAGAATAATAATGAAATAATCAAATCTAAGAATCCCCTTCTCCTAATTACAAGACTAAATTATGAATTACATGACTCCCTTTTATGAAGAGAGAGCACTCTCTTATATACATGAAAGTCTTGAAGATAAGATAAGAGTGTCATAATTACAGATCCACTATTCTCTCAACCACTCTCAACTACTTTCCCATTATTACAAGATATAATCCCTTCAGATCCTCCACACATCTCTCACATATCTTAGATAAAATATGCCAACCAAATCTTCCATGATCTTCTCCTTGAGCTTAACTTCAATTCTCTTTCAAATCTTCAAAGTTTGAAGATGTAATTCGAATTTGAGGATAGGTGGTGAATTTTGACTTTGTTGAAATCTTCAAATATGCCTACACACATTATCAAACTCATCCAACCTTGATATATAATTAAAATATGTTAATTTTCTAATATTTAATCACAAATTCACTTATAATACTAAAATGAATAAAATGGAAAATAATAATGTGAAACCCAAATGTATTTATGAAAATGGTATGATGGAAGGTTAATGGGACGATGAAATGTAAGGAATAGTGAAGGGAAAGGTGGATGAAAATGCGACATTTCTGAGTCCTAACAGGTGCATGGTTGATTCACTTGTTCATGGTACCTGTCTTGTACAGGTTGGTGTGTGGTTGATGCACTTGTTTATGGTATAGGTTGATTGGTATAGGTTTACAACAGTATATCTCACAGTGATAGTATGACAGTGGTTCCATCATTATACTTATACATCAAGGCGGTTGGACAGGGAAAGGACGGGCGGTTGTAGCCATCTTCCGGTTGTAGCTGGAGAACATAGGGGGTTGTAGCCTCCTTCTGGTTGTAGCCAGAGAATTGGAGAGTTGGAGCTTCCCTCAGGTTGTAGCCTGAGAAACTATGGGGTTGGAGCCTCCTTCCATTTGTAGCTGGAAAACAAAGGAAGTTGGTGCTTCCAATGAATGTAATTCTTCAAGACATATAAGAAAAAACATTTCGTGGTTTTCTCTCGCTTTGGGTTTCCATGTAAAACACTGGTGTACTGTGTATGTGTATGATTGTTCATTTTTTCATTGCTTATTTACTTTGCAGTTATTGCATGATAATTCTACATTGATATAACATTTGGATTATATGGTAAAAAATGATTAAAATACTCTATTACTGATTCACCCCCCCTCCCAGTAATCCAACAATTGGTATCAGAGCCAGTTCCTTTAGGAAACAATTTAACCACTGGAAGGAGATCATGGATTATTATGAGAATGGAGAACCAATGTTTAATAGTCAGAATGGTTTTAAGTATGAGATGTGGAGCATAAGGACATAAGTATTTTTACAGGCACAAGGACATTATATTTGGCTATCAGTTGTTACAGGATATGATAGTTAAAAAAGAGCAAAGAATACAACCAAGAAGGAGTTGAGGAAGAATAACAAAATAGCAATGGATTTCATCTGGGAATGATTACCTAATCCAGTAAGAGAAAATGTTGGTAAATGTTGATCAACAAAAGAAATTTGGGATAAGTTACATGAAATATATTCTTCACTCATCACAGATTCAGAAAATGTCAAAGAAGATGCAGATACAAATCAAGAAGAATTATGTTCACCATGTCAAGTAGATTCATAAGATGAAGAGTACATAATCACCAGAGGTATGTTGTTTTGTTTTAATTGTGAAAAACATGGACATCTTGAAATAAAATGCCATGAAGGAAATGAGACAGAAAAACTAATTGAAAAGGAAGACAATTATGAAGAAGAATTGATTAGTGCTTTAGATGAACTAAGAGAAGAAAACAATTCACTTAAGAAATAATTGATGAAACAAAAGGAAAGTATTCACATTTTTGAAGAATACCAACATGTCATCGAGAACTTAAGAACTCAGCTAGAAGAAGCCAGAAAGATTGAAGAAAATCTTGAATATCAAAAGCAGTGTTTGGAAACCAACATAGAAGCACATAAGGAAGAAGCGAAAATGAGAGAGAAGATATTGACAAATCATCTTAAGGAAAGAAATAACGATCGAAACCAGCTTGAGATAGAGTTTGGTCAAGAAGAGAAATGACTTGAAGAAGAAATAATTGCATTAAAAATTCAGCTTGAAGAAACGAAAAGAACAGAAGAAGTCATGAAGTCTCAGATAATGAAGAAAGAAGAAGATGTTGAGAAGCTTGAAAAATAAGTTGTCACATTAAGAAGTAAAATTGTCAAGCTCAATAAGAACAATGAAGAGACAGAAACATACACATCAGTTATAGAGAATGAAGATAAGCACTCTAGGTTGATAGAAAAGAAGAATGCTGAAAATATAAAGAGTTATGCAAAAGTACTCAAAGGAAGGAATCATGGTCAACCAGAATCTAAGAAAACTATTGAATATATATTTTCAAGAAGACCATCCATGTTCAAGACACAAAGAAGATTCAATAATGATCATGATTAGTTAAGGAAAAAATTCAGAAGGACTACGCCACAAAAAAAATCATTCACTCCCAGGTATGCAAATTTATTTTATGGTTATTGTTTTTATTGTACTAATTTTGGACATAAGGTTGAAAATTGCAGGGATTATAAAATAAGTGCTCAAGCAAGAAGTGCCTATGTGGTCACACGTAACATTGAGTGTTACAAATGTCATAACTATGGACACATAGCTAGTGATTTTAGAAGCATGATCAATAATTCCAAGAAAGAGAATACTGATATCAGATATAAAAAATTATGGATAAGAAAATATGAAGAAAAGGTGAACAAAGTCCAGGTACCAGAGATCACAAGATTGACAATAAAATGATATGAATAAAATTCTATAGAGAAAAATAAAGATGTCAGATACAAAAAGGTTTGGAAAATAACTGAAAGAAAGGAAGGACAGGTAAACAAGGAACAGGTTCAAGAGATTGTACTTTCAGGAATTGTAGTGAAAGATGAATCCACAGATAGAAAGAAAGAAATCATAGATCAGAGAGATAATGAATCTACCAATGAAGATGATGACGAATCTACCAATGAATATGATGATGAATACACATCAAAGAAAGAATTGTTCTGATCCATCCGGCTTAGGGACTCCCAAGTAATATGAATATTAGACAGGGGGAGTCTATGTGATAGTTGTGACAAACCAAATAACCATCCTTCGAGAAGCTTGCCGAGTTTGAGAAGACATATTCATAGAAATTAGTTCACAGAAGTATAGTTTGGTAGATTAATCAAGACTTCATGATAGTATAGTGATAAATGGGTCAACATTATGGATAGTTGTGCAAGTAGAGTCTTGGGAAGTATTGACATAGATGGATTCATAAGAACACTTAGCAGGTTTGGACAGATATATGATAGTGGACGAGAGAATAGATTCATATATTGGTTCAGAGAGTGGTTCAAAGACAAAGGAATATTATCATAATGGATGATAATTACACAGGAAATGGCTCGAACAATGCTAATGGATTCCAAATTGATAGATATTTTTTAGACACATCCAGTGCATACATCAGTTCACATTCAAAACAAAGTAATGCTCATAAACAACAATGAAAAAAATCCCTATGAACTATGGAAAGGAAGAACAGACAACAACCTCTACATCAAGGTAGCTCAAGGTAATATTTTATTAATTGAAATTTATGTTGATGATATTGTTTTGGAAGTACTAATGACAGGTTAAGCTAGAAATTTGCAAAGGATATGCAGAATGAATTTAAAATGTCATTACTTGGAGAAATATCCTTCTTTTTGGGTCTTCAGATATGTCAAAGAAACCAATGAATTTTTATTTCTCAAACTAAGTATATCAGAGAAATTCTAAAGAGGTTCGGAATGGAAGATTGCAAACCAATTACCACTCCTATGCAAACCAATTGCAAGTTGAGAAAGATGATGATTCAAATTCTACAAACCAGAGGAAATACATGTCAATGATTGATAACTTACTATATGTGAAAACATCCAGACCAGATGTAATGCAGGCAGTTGGACAGGTTGCATGATTTCAAGTAGCACGAAAGGAATCACATGTATTAGCAGTGAAGAGGATTTTCAGATATCTCAAAGGAAAAAAAGAGTTTGGATTATGGTATCCAAAAGGAAAGGATCTATCACTTATTGCCTACACAAATGCAGATCGGGTAGGTTGCATTGATGACCAACGAAGCACCAATAGAGCAACGTTCTACTTGGGTGAGTGTTTAGTATCTTGGCTAATAAAGAAACAATCATCAATATCCTTATCTATAGCTAAGGCATAGTATAATGCAACAACAACATGTTGTACACAGGTTCTATGGATCAAACAAAATTTGATAGATATACAGGTTGAGTATGATGAGCCCATTCCAATCTATTGTGATAATACAAGCACCATCAATATCTCAAAAAACCTGGTGATGTACTCCAAGACGAAAAACATTCCAATAAAGTATCACCTTCTACGGAAACATGTTGTAGAGAAGAACATCAGAGTTGAATATGTGGGAACAAAAGAACAAGTGACATACATCTTTACAAAACCGCTTCCATGGGAATCCCTTGAGTATCTTCGTCAGAGACTAGGAGTAATTTCTACTCCAAAATGAATGTTTTTGAATTCTTATCTTATATGTATTAGATGTACATGGGGAAGCACCATAAATAGGACAAAGGGGGAGAGATTTATCAGATGCAAAGGTAAATGCTTGGAGAGAGAGAATAGAGGCATGTTTCCAAGGGGAGCAATTGTCACAAAGGAAGAATGAGCGATATGAATTCAGAGTGATACCCTTTTTCAAAGAGGAAGATATTTTTCATATGAAGGTAAAGAGAGTAATAAGAGGATTATAAACACAAAGAAAAATCAAAGGCACATAAACAGGGGGAGCATCCCTAAGGAGAGTTCAGTCAAAGGGAGCAGCCCCAAAGGGAGATACCCTTTGCCATTGATGTCAAAGGGGGAGAGATAGAAACATTGATAAAGAGTATAAGCATGAATGTTATCATGACTAAGTGTTTCCATCAATGTTAGTGTTGCCATCAATGCCAAAGGGGGAGATTGTCAGACAATTGGCTTAGGTTGATGGATAGTTGGTATGGATTGTTGGTTGTCATTGATATCAACTATTGGAGAGTGATATTTTATATTGATGTCAACCCTTGGAGAAATTTTGGTAGCACAAAGGTTTGGGTAATGGACCCAAGGTTGTTTCATGTATAATGGTACGAGTTTTAATATATTTGAAGGTAATACTATTCTAGATGGATAATACATGTCATTCCATTTCTAGTGATATGTGTAACATCACATAACTCCTCACGGTTAGAGATTTATGGCCATGAGAAGTTGGAGAAACCAGGTTTGGGTAATGGACCCATGTTTGTTTGATGGATAATGGTATGAGTTTTGTTATATTTGAAGGCAAGACTATTCTATATGGATAGTACATGTCATTCAATTTCTTGTGGTATGTAGAATGCCACAAAAATCATCATGGTTTGAGAGTTATGGACTTACGAAGTTGGAGGACCCTCATATGTTGGCTTGAAGCCCCAAAAGGTCAAAGAAGTCAAAGAGCTTGCAAATAAGAAATTATTATTTAAATGATAAATTAAAGTGACAAAGTCAAGAAATATTATTTAAATAATAAAGTGAAGTGACAAAATCAAAGAAGATTATTTAAATGATAAAGTGAGGTGACAAAGTCAAGGAGGAATATTTAAATGATAAAGTAATGGAGAGCTTTCTAATTATGGAAAGTGGTTAACCCTAAAAATGAGGAAAATAGGTTAAGTAACCTATAAATGGGTTAAGTGACCTAGAAATGGGTTAAGTGACCTAGAAGATGTTTTTAAGGAAGCTACTTGGAGAGTATAAATAAGAGGCAAGGCTCACTCATTTCACATTACACTTGAGCATATCGAATATCTATAAGTGACTAAGATAACCAAAGGATATCTAAGCCAGATTTCAGAGAGAAGGTGAAGAAAAGAAGGCCGAAATTCAAGGGAGGATAAATTCTTTTGATGATGCTTTCTAAGGTGTTTCGGGTAAAAACGTCATAACTTCTTCATAACATATCCAAATTCAGTAAGACCAAAGTTTTTGGTTAGAGTACAGTCTGTATTATTCTGTGTAACATTTTCAGATCCATTCAACAAATATTTCGTACAGGGCACACTCTACAAGGTATATCTCTAGAATAAGACATAATTCAACAAGGTATGCCATTTTTTCTATAACTCATTTTCTGAGAGGTTCCAAGTAGTGACACCTGGAGGAACTGCATAAAACAAACTGAAGAACATTGTGTAGTATTTTCAGATATTTATTCATTACAGGTACATAGTTATGATTATTTCAAGTTAGGGTTGTTGACTAATCACAAACTAGTCATATGAGACTAAAGAAAATTTTGATGAAAATACTAGTCTCTTATTGTGAAAGTTAATGAAGGTTTGCAGGTATGTGATCATATACACTAGGTCTATTACAGAGTTACAAATCATATTTGGATAATGAAATTGATGACATCTTTTGGTTAAGGTACATGTTGGGTACATGGTTGAGCCAAGTATTTGATGAGTTGGCACATACATGAGGTGTATAGTTGATGATGTTGGTACATCTTGATGAGTCATAGTTGATGAGTAGTTGATACATGATTCGTACATACTTGGTACATGGTTGGAGGCACTTGTTAGTAGTATTGTTGACACATGGTTTATGGATGATGTAGCATAC
Organism: Picea engelmannii; assembly: GCA_009831015.1. Taxonomy (NCBI): domain Eukaryota; kingdom Viridiplantae; phylum Streptophyta; class Pinopsida; order Pinales; family Pinaceae; genus Picea; species Picea engelmannii. Next base: position 619,229 of record ML787284.1, on the reverse strand, counting down.
TTGTATTGGTATATTATTAGAAGCACATATTGATCTTGGTGATGATTATGAGTTGTTGTGTTATGGTTGGTTGATGCACATTTTTTAGAGTTGTCTTGGTGATTGATCTTGGTGAGTAGATATGATTTGGTTGATAAGATTGATGAGACAGGTTGTTGTGATAGGTTGTTTGGACAGGTTGTTGTGACAGGTTATTTGTATAGGTTTGGTGCATGGTTGATGCACTTGTTCATGGTACATGTTTTAGGTTTGGTGCATGGTTGATGCTTTTTTTCATGGTACAGGTTTTGTACAGATTTGGTGCATGGTTGATGCACTTTTTCATGGTACAGGTTTTGTACAGGTTGGTGCATGGTTGATGCAATTGTTTATGGTATAGGTTGATTACAGGTTGATTGGTATAGGTTTATAGTAGTATATCACACAGTGATAGTGTGATAGTGGTTCCATCATTCTACTTATACATCAAGGCGGTTGGATGGGGAAAGGAGAAGTGGTTGTAGCCACCTTCCGGTTGTAGCCAAAGAACATAGGGGGTTGTAGCCATAGAATTGGGGAGTTGGAGTTTCCCTCAGGTTGTAGCCTAAGAAACTAGGGGGTTGGAGCCTCCTTCCAGTTGCAGCTGGAAAACAAAGGAAGTTAGTGCTTCCAATGAATGTAATTCTTCAAGACATATAAGAAAAAACATTATGTGGTTTTCTCCTTCTTTGGGTTTCCACGTAAAACACTAGTGTACTTTGTATGTGTATGATTGTTCATTTTTTCATTGCTTATTTACTCTGCAGTTATTGGATGATAATGATACATTGATATAACACTTGGATTATATGGTAAAAAATGATTAAATTGCTCTATTACTGATTCACCCCCCCTCTCAGTAATCCAACAATATGCATTCTTAGCGCTGAATGACAAGGGCATGGAGGAAGGATTAGAAAACCTTCTAGTAGTATGAGAGTTGTAGATTTGTTCCTAGAAGAGTTACCAGGTTTCCACTCGAAGGAAATATGGAGTTTACCATTGACTTGAAATCTGGAACCAAACCGATAACAATAATGCCTTATCATATGTCAACCCTTGAGTTACATGAATTGAAAATGCAACTGAAGGAGTTGTTGGACTTAGCACTTATACGTCCAAGGTGTCACCTTGGGGTGCACCTATTATTTTCATATGGAAGAAGGATGGGTCGTGGAGACTCTGCATTGACTACTGTCAATTGAATAAGGCAACGATCAAGAACCAGTATCCATTGCTAAGAATAGATGATTGTTTGACCAAATGAAAAGTGCGGCGGTGTTTTTGAAGATCGAATTGAGTTCATGATATCACCAGTTACAAATTAAGGAGGAAGACATTCCTAAGACCGCCTTCAAGATGAGTTTTGAGCATTACGAGTTTATCGTTTTACCGTTTGGAATGGCAAATGCCCTAGAGGTATTCATGGGCTTGATGAATGGGGTGTTCCACTAACACTTGGAAAAGTGTGTTCAAGTATTCATTGATGACATATTGATATATTCTCAGACGATGGAAGAACATGACAAACATTTTCTCTTGGTACTACAGTGTTTACGAGAGAACAAACTATATGAGAATTTGCCGAAGTTTTTTTTTTATCAATTGAGGATTCATTATTTGGGGCATGTTATCTCCGACGAAGGCATCGCTGTAGATCCAACTAAGGTAGAGGCTATTATGGAATGGCCTATGTCGACAAACGTACTAGAATTAGGTACTTCATGGGTTTAGCTGGATATTATCGATGGTTTGTCGAAGGTTTTTGAAGATAGCAAATTCGATCACAGAATTGCAGAAGAAAAACAAGAAGTTTGTATGGACCGAGAAATGCGTGGAAAAATTTCGAAGGTTCAAGGAGCTATTGACGACAACGTCGATACTAAAAGTCCCCAACATAGACGATTACTTCTTGGTATGCATAGACGCATCCAATGAAGGCTAAGGTGGAGTCTTGATTAAAGATGGTCGAGTGATCATTTGCATTTCAAGGAAGTTAAGAAAGAATGAGGAGAACTACGCGACACACAAAGTGGAGTTTTTTGTCATTGTGTTTCCTTGAGATTATGGAGGCACTACCTGATTGGAAGAAAATTCGAACTGTAAACAAACCACTGTGGTTTTCAGCACATTTTTACGCAAAGTGACTTGAACGCGAGACAAAGGTGTTGGTCAGAACTGCTTAGTGACTTGACACTCTAACGAAGAGTGCACATTTTATTCCTGTGCGTACGATGTGTCAAGCGCCAAACATAGCTAGATTTTTCATCAACGAGATTGTGAGATTGCATGGCATGCCTAAAATGATCATATCCGATCGAGGATCGATGTTTAGATGACGATTTTGGACTAGTTCCCAAGAGGCCTTGGGAACCCAACTTAACTTTAGTACCGCATGTCATCCTGAGATAGATAGGAAGACAGAAAGAATGAACCAAATCTTGGAGGATATGTTGCGTATGTACTTTATGGACGAACATGATCTTTGGGAAGAGTTTTTTCCACTGGTAGAGTTTGCGTACAACAACAACTATCAAAACACCATTAAGATGGTGCCTTTCGAATTTATTTACGGGAGACCGTGTCAGACACCTTTGAGATGGGATCAACTTGAGGATAGGGTCTTGGTAGAAACATAAGCGATCCAAGAAATGGAAGAACAAATCCAATCGATAAGAAAACGATTAAAGAAGAGCAAGATCGACAGAAAAGTTATGCCGATGCACATTGCGTTGACCATAGTTATGAAGTTGGTGATCGAGTCTTCTTGTGGGTAAAATCACACAAGAGTTTGATCAAGTTTGGAAAGGGTGATAAAATATCTCCTAGGTTTGTGGGACCTTTCAAAGTCGTAGAAAGGAAGGGGCCCGTGGCCTATCAACTAGCCTTGCATGATTCTTTGAGGCATATGCACGATGTTTTCCATGTTTCTGTTTGAGACATTATGATTAGTGATCCTACACATGTGATTGACATGAGTTCCTTGCAGGTGTCAGACGAGGGTGTGATCATGACAAAGCCAATCCGCATTCTGGACCATCGCATTCGACAACTATGACGTCGAAAATTCGATGAGGTCAAGGTCCAATGGGACAATTATAGTCCACACTCGGCTACCTGGGAGAACGCATATGAGATACGCCAACAACTTCCATATTTGTTAGATAGTTAGACATTTAGATCTTGTCAGATGCTTTATTTATTGCATTTATATATGATGAAACTTCATGACGAAGTTTAAAACAAGAAGGGGTGTATGTAACATCGTGCTCTTGTGAACTCATGATATTGAATTATTCTTTGAGGATTTGAATTATTCTTTGAGGACACTTGCGTGTAAGTGATCCGGTTTTAGTATATGGTTGTATGTTCACTTATGGATTCTTATGATGATGTTGATGGATTATGATGTTATGTTATTGATATATTTGTATTGAAAGATCTTATTAACGAGTTTCCCCTAAGTGTTCATGACACTTGACAGATTGAGGATGTCGATAGAATCAATGGATCTCCTTGGACTCCGGATCGAGTCAGGGAGTGGATTGTATTGGTTTGGGTATTTTTATTTATGCATATGTGACATATGATAAGGTATATGATGATGTTGTTTATGGATCATTGACAATGTTTCGTTGATGGATGCAGGCTGATGATTGTTTTCTAATAAGACTCACATAAGGAGCAAAGGGGCCATGCACAACAACCAGATATTGAGGGAGAGGTGTGGGAGAAGCCCTGCTACAACCTACTAGCACTCTTGTCGTGGCTCAAATTGTAGGTTAACGATTACTTATTTTGATAGATCCACGATGCCATGAGGGAATATTAAGACAATCGCTCACGAAGATTCTAAAGTTCTTGCAATAAGGCAAGGTCTTTATTCCTTAGAGGCCCTTAGTCTTTCACAAGGTTTCATGAATGAAGTATTGACTCTAAGGGTTGGACAACTACAAGAACCAGTCAAATGCGAGTGGCACCCTTGGAGCACGTAGTGCATCTTAAAGGGTACAATGCGTAATTAAAAATTGAATCAAAGACAACTGGCACCCTTGGAGCACATAGTGCGTCTTGAAGGGCATGTTGTATTTAAAAAAAAAATGAGTTAATGAATCTAGGTGGCCTAGAAAACTTGAGCGAATGTTAATCTTAAAATATTGAGCACCTGCCTAATTAATTAACTAAAATATGAATTTATTAAACATAATCCCTAAGGGTCTAGGCGTTTGCAAATAAATAATTAACTAATCCTAAGTCTAAGTGAGTGAGAAGACTAAAAATAAAAATTTTAAATTAAACGATGAGGGAATTAAATAAATAAAATTAAGAATCAATGAAAATAAAAATAAATCCTAAAGAATGATTAATACACTTGTGCAAGTAAATACTAAATTATAATTTTAGTTGAGAAAAGAATAAAGCATAAATGTGTAAGCATAGAAATGCATCTAGTCTAGTCTAACTAAATAAAATTCCTAAATTAAACACAACTCAGTTTTAGAAAAAACGTTAGTTATTAAAAGGGAAATAGAGAGAATAAAGAGATAGCTAGGAGTAATTTTAGAAACAATTTTAGGATGGGTGAATGAAATTGACTTTTAGTTTAATTAAATTATGGATTTATTAGTGCAACTAAGGGAACAAGTGACAAGTGTATGGGGGAAATAATTCATAATTAAATTATTAAAAAACAAATTAAATGTGTTAATGAGAAGTTGTCACTAAGAAAAATTATATAAAGGAAATGGATGAGAGGAGAAATGAATCATGACTGAATAAGGTTATGCTGCAAAAATTCTGAATGGTTTTACTTGTGAGAGTTCGGATACCCAACTCGAGAGAGAGAGTGGTACAGCTTTACCTTGCTAGGCGACCTGGGAGCTAGAGTATTCTAGTTGTGTTTGTGTGTGGCCCCTTTGCGGATCGAGGTATTAAGGGGAAGAAGAGTACCCCTAGCGTTGGATGGGAGGTACCGGTGAAGTCTGCACGGTTAGCAAGCGTGGAGCTCGGCGGAGCGCAAGCGCGGGAGAACATCTCCAAATTCTCACCCTCGGTCACAGTATTTTTACATTGGTTTGTTACTTATTTAATAGCTTTAATTTAAAATTTCATTGGATATGTGCCAAATTGATTGATGGTTGATTTTATTCAGTTGTACATTTTATACACCATGTGGCCTTCGAGAAACTGAAACGCATTGGCGAATACATAGAAATGTGAACTGTGAATTTATATTGCGCTGAGCTTAGGATTGGTTGGTGATTGACTGTGCATTGAATTGTAAAGTATGATATTATGGTTTTAATTTATGCATGAATAACCGAGTTGAATTGAGGACCTTCACCATGTTTGTATACATTGCTGAGTGTTGGTCCAACCTGTCGATTAATTGAAAATCAATCTTTCTACAATGATAAAAAGGGGTTCATATTATTCTTCAATCAATCTTTCCAAGTGCGCCCTTCGTTTGTTTCTTTTCCTTGAACAAACTGTATGCTCTGCGTGCCACCCCTGCTTTTCATTTTGACACACGAATTTTCCTTGCGTTTGTGCCTTTAAACTGCGTTGAATAAAAACCCTCTCCCTCTGGTCAAATCCACTGCCCAGAACAAAGTATAGTTTCTTATTTCTCTGAGTGTTTAGAAATTTATGGTAGGAGATAGTGCGAGGATTCTCTTCTTGATACCTGAACTCGCTTGAGTGGTGTATAACTGTCTAGTTTATTTATTGTTCAGGATTTCACTCACGGAATGAAAAACAACCCTCAGACCCAAATTTCTCCCTTCTGAGTAAACGTCTCCTGTCTTGAATCAGATCCGACCGGGTTGAAAGAATCTCCTACCCAACGAGATGTTCGGATCCGATTCTTTCTTCGGGAGTCAGGTTCGAATGTTCCCTTATAATTTTATGAATCTAAGAGATAGAATTCGTGGGGTTCTTGGTGTTGGCTCAGGATCTTCTCTGATGCGCGAGTTCAAGACAACGTTTAGGTTCTTCATCGTTTGGACCAGAGTATACCCAATGATCTTTTTCTTAGCTTCTTCCTGTAGCGAATTTACCGGAGTAACCACAACGATATTTCCTCATTCACTTGCTCAACATTTTTCATTATAATTTCTCTGCCATTACATGTAAGAACTCAGCGAATTTATCATCGTTTTCATTTTTCCTCAGCTATGTTTACCTTGTCATGCTCTGTGATTTTCCACTTATTTACTCCGCGATTTCGTTCTTACTCAGCGCTCACAATACCTCGGCGTTTTATTACAGTCTGGACCAAGTTCCCTTTTCCTCAACGCTGGCAATATCTCTGCGTTGATACATTTCTGGACCGAGTTCTCCCTTCCTTCCTCAGCTCTGGAAGCATCTCTGTGTAATTTCTATTCGCTCTGCTCACATTGGATCGCTCCCCGCTTCACTTTTTGTTTTATCCTAATTAAAACCATAATCGTTTTATCGTTTTGTTTTATCACATTGTGCCATTTTATCCTAATTAAAACCATAATGACAATGGAGACACCATTTTAGTTTTTCACCTTTCCAATTCATCAAATTGATGAGATATTTTAATAAGGGTTTTTTAAGTTTTCAAAGTGTTCCCTTGAGTGTTTCAGCGACTTGCTTCTCGAATAATTAATGATTGATGAACGATTAAGTTATCAGTTTACTTGTGCTAGGGAATAAAACTAATGATTCCCTTGCGCCTTGAACTTGATGTGATTAGATTATTTGCGCATGAAATGAACTGGGTGAGTAAATAGATTCTCTTGTGCCTTTGAAGTAATGTTGATGTGTGATTAAATGAGTAATTGGATTTAACGTGCATTGCAATAATGTTGTCGCAAAAATGATTTAGTAATTAGATAATCCCGCGTCTTGAATTTAGACGTTGTTGTATGATTCCTAACTAAATAGATTAATCGTGTGCATTGAATGGTGTTGGTTTATGTTTAATTCATAATTTGAATCATGTGCACACCTAGAGATAATGTTGTTTTTTTATTAATTAAATGGTTAATTAGTCACGCGTCTTGAAGTAAAGTAGATGTCTCATTTTGCGCCTAGAAAATAAAATAAAGTGATTACATTGCACCTCCTCTTATGTTGTTGTATGATTGATTAAGTAATTATATTCTCTACGCCTTTAGAAAAGGTGGATATATGATTGATCAGTATTTTATATTCTCTTGTGCCATGTAAATTAAAGTAGATTTTTCTTGCGTCGTTTGGAATTTTTGTTGAGGTATGATTGAATGTTGTGATTAGACTCTTTGCGTACAGTGAAAATATGATGTAATGAATGATTATTTAGATATTAGAGTTCTTGCGTGCATTGAAAATATTATGTAATGAATGATTGTTTAGATATTAGACTTATTGCACGAAGTGAAATTTAATGTGACAGATGATTGCATTTATGTGATTAGAATCTTGCACCATGAATATAATTGATAATCATTGTTGCGCCTTGGATTTAATGTGGTGTATGATGGGTTATGTGATTATTTAGAATACTTGTGCACCATGAATTAAATGTTTATGTATGATTGATAAAGATGATGATTACCCTTACGCCATGATTAAGTGATGATTATGATTGATTGATTGATCTAGTTGATGTTGGACTTTATTTTTAGTGGGATCTAGACACCTCTTTGTTCCTCAGAACAATCGTAAGCCCTGAGACGTTAAATGGTAAAAATCAATTGGATCTTGGGCTTGAGCATTGCTTATGTGTCCTAGAGGTCCTAACCTTGCAGGGTAGGATTGGGAGGGTAGTCATTTTAATATTTTTTATCTCGTTGATCATTGTTTATAGATTGTTTCAAGATGATTGTGATGTGCTAAGAGACAACGCTATTTATGTTTATGTGTCGCTATCATTTTTGTTGATGCATTGAATGCGTCATTATTGATTTCAATGATGAGTTGTTGGTAATGTTTTTACTTATGATGTTGTTGATTTTGCATTGCAATTATTTATATTGTTGACATTAATTTTCCTATGCTTAATTTACCTTTTATGCTCTGCTTTCCTAGTTGTAACGGAAGGGGCGTTACAATTTAGGAGCATTGAGAGGGGGGGTGAATCAATATAAACAATTTATCACTTTTTCTACTTATAATTGCATTCAGGATATCATATAATGAAACAAGAAACCACAAATACATAATGCACAAGGTTTTTACGTGGAACCAAAATGGGAGAAAACTACATAATTCTTTTTAATATATTAGAAGATTACATCCACTAGAAGCACCAACCCCTTGAAATTTCTAGCACCAACTAGAAGGAGGCACCAACCAAAAGGAGGAACCAACCCCCTTGTAAGCACCAAATCACACTTCGTAGGCACTAACCCACAAATTGAAGACACCAATATTCCCGTGCACCACCCAACCACCCTATTTAAAAAATTATTCAAAAAATCCTTTATAAAATTCACAAAAATATTACCAGAGTTCACCTAGACTTTGCAAGGAGAATTCCTTGTTTTGATACCTACAAAAGATAGAATTTATTACCCTTGATATGTGTTTTTCATATGATTCCTTTTATGTCATAATCGGTCCTTGAATTGGACAAAATGTACTTCTTAACTATGCTTAAACAATACCTTCAATGTGCTTAACTGTTGAGTTGTATCTGCCTCTTTATTTCCCAAGGGACCCATGAAAACTTGCTCAATAAGGAATTGAAATATATAATAGACACTGTTGTAAGCTTGGCCTCCAAACTGTTCCAAGGACTAAGCTTCAATGTTGTCCCAAAATTGACCTAGGAACATGTTCTAACTCCCTTTCGTCCGCCACCTCAGATTAGGCCGCAAAAATTTCCAGATTCTCCTCAAAAATTCGCATTGCAAAATGCTCAAGATAGACCATAGTCTTAACCTATACCTCTTCTCAAACCTGGTCCAAAAGTGCCTCGGGAAATCAAATTATTGTCTTTTGAGGTTTTCTCTTAGATCTGTCTCATATTATCCTTTTATTACTGCCTCATATCTTCCCTTATTACATCCACATATTTACCACAAAACTGCTTAGATTCAACACAAAAACTACTTCATACTTACCTCAAAAACTCGCCTTGATGAGGTCTGAAACTTGATCAACTTATTCCTCATATCCTCCCTTCAACTCGCCTTAAATCTAATCATAATTTCACATGAAATTTACCTCATATTTTCTTAGTTGTTTCCTTAGAAATCCTTATTCGTTGCCTCAGAAATCACTAGTTCACTGCCTTAGAAATCACTTGTTTGTTGCCTCAGAAAACACTTGTTTCTTGCCTCAAAAATCACTTATTCGATGCCTCATAAATCACTTTCTTCCTGCCTCGGAAATCAGTTGTTCACTGTCTCAGAGGTCACTTGAGTTGATGAATCAAATGAGCTCATATGCGCCTTATTTATGCTATATATGGCACCCTCCTTTTGGGGCCGAATTGACCCAAAGAAAATTTAATTTGATTAATATTTATTGCAATGGGGCCGACTTCACCAATACATCATTTATTTTATTTTTAATAATTATTCCAAATAGGGGCATGTTATCACTCCAGGAAACTCTCCTAGGCTGTAAGTCGAAGATGCCTGGTAACTAACTCTTTTTTGGGAAATGTTTTCTCAATATTTGATATGGTTTTTGGGTCAAAATGAATATCTAAGTATTTGATTGTGTTTTCAAGACTGTCTAGAGATACAAAATCTCACAAGGCTTTCTAGCACCGTGGTCAGATAAAGTTTGATTGAATAGGGGAAAGGTAACAGCTATTGAACCAGATTATGTTTCATACCAACAAACACAATGGGTCTAACAACCAAGAAATAACTTATGATAATCAACTAAGACAATTAATCAGTGAGATGACAATCACTGCAAATTGAATGAGTTTCAACAAAGGACTTCCACTCATAAGCTATAAAAGAATAGAAGAGAAAATCTGACACAGAACTGAAAGAAGCTTGCGATTTTTTTTATAAAATAAGAATAGGTCTTTTAGATTACAGTAGCAGCATCATAGTACTCAAAATCGAACCCTTAGTGCTCCAAATGTCTTTGGCTTTATAGCCTCTTACAATCAGTTTCAGATCCTAAAACAATGGATCTGATATTCTAAAAATAGAAAGTCAAAACTAATTCACAAAAGATAAGGAGAGCTTCTCAAGATGAGGTCAACCTCTATCTTTTGGTCTTCAAACATTGGTTGAAAGTTGATGAAGTGTAGCCTAGCCTTCCAAGGCTCTTTGATCTACTCCTTTGAAAGTGGAATTCGAATTTGATGATGTGTGCCAAAAATCCCTATCATTTTGCCCTTGAAAATCACTAAATCTAGTCAAAAAATGCCCTTTTGACTTTCATCTCCAAAAATGGCCTTCAAATTTTGATTTGATAATTCATAACCAGCTTATTGAAGAAGAATTCAAACCATCCAAACCCAAAAATTCTTGATCTGGGCGAAAATTTGGCTATTCTGGCCATGACAACTTTCAACAGCGCACTTGCCTGAAAAATCTGCTCCTGCACTGTTGAAAGTGGCCACTTTCCACAGCTAACTAGTCAAAATTCTGCCTTCTGCGCTGGTAAAATTGCAATTTTTTTCAAAATCAATTTTCTCGGTCATGGAGAGTCCGTTTTGCATGTTTAGATAGTCGATCGACATCTAGAGAATCTAAGTTATCCAATGGTATTTTCAGATCTTCATTTGGAGCCTAGGAAGGGATTGAAAAGTGCCCTGAAAGTTTAAGTATCATTCTTTCCATTTGCAATTCAAAACTCTAAATGGTCTTTTGTGAACAATGTCTGATATGGAACCAAAGATTTGATTTGATGTTTCCAACCCGGGAGTACAGCCTCTGTTAGCTGTTGATAATCTTGACTTTCCTCAGCACGCGACTTTGTGAAAACCGCTCAATAGTTGTGGAAAGTATGCACTTTCAACAGCGCGCCTCTTTGTAAAAAGCACTCCTTAGCTATGGAAAGCATGCACTTTCAACAGCGCATGACCTTTGAAAAAATGTTCCTTAGCTGCGGAAAGCATGCGCTTTCAACAGCGCACGCTCAACTTTTGGACACACGTTAGCTGATGAAAGTGTAAAATGAAAATTTTGAAAGGAAGACTTTATGGGTCAAATTATTTTCTTAAGACAAAACCAAAACTTAAGTTTTGTAGCTAAAAAGACTCAACAATGAATTGAGGAAACTATCAATAGCCATGCTATCTGCCATAAAACCCGACCAAAATGACGGTGCTATTTTGGGAGATAACAGGGCCGACCCATGCAATGGAGTGAGTTTATATGATCATCCCTTAAGGGGTAATAAATCCCCAATCATGTGGAACCACGTGGCATGCCACCTATCATTTGAAACGACTTGACGAGGACTATCAATCCATGGAGATTTTTCATGTATTTGCAATGTCCTTCATTACTCTTTTTCTTTAATCAACTTCGGGGTCTCTTGACCATATTTTGGAACTTCTTTTCATGATGACTAGGGATTCTTGTAGGATTCTTCAAAGCGTCTTCCCATGAGGGCCATGTTTAGAGATACACCATAAGGGGACCAATTTTAAGACTCCTTCAAGTAAACCCATCACTTATAGGGGCTTACGGGATTTCCTTCGGGGCTTCTTGTAGGGTTGACATCAATGAAAACTAATTTTCCAACATTTGTATGTGTTGGGTATTTATCTATTAAAGGCATGTGTGGAATGTGTTTATACCTCTTTAAGTCACAAATTGACTAATACAATTCTAAATGTAAATCATGTATGGTTATATATATATATATATATATATTTCAATCACTAATATAACTCTCTCCTTTTCAAGATCTACCATTAGTTATACATGTTTTTATGATGGAGTGAGTTAAAAAGTGAATAAACTCCACCTATTTCACTATTTTTTTTACGGGGTTTCTTGACCATATTTTGGAACTTCTTTTCATGATGACTAGGGATTCTTGTAGGATTCTTCAAAGTGTCTTCCCATGAGGGCCATGTTTAGAGATACACCATAAGGAGACCAGTTTTAAGACTCCTTCAAGTAAACCCATCACTTATAGGGGCTTCCGGGCTTTCCTTCGGGGCTTCTTGTAGGGTTGACATCAATGAAAACCAATTTTCCAACATTTGTATGTGTTGGGTATTTATCTATTAGAGGCATGTGTGGAGTGTGTTTATACCTCTTTAAGTCACAAATTGACTAATACAATTCTAAATGTAAATCATGTATGGTTATATATATATATCCTCCGGCTATGCCCTCTTCTGGTTGGTCGTGCCTCTCCACTATATA
>ML787284.1:561994-582866 GCA_009831015.1 Picea engelmannii | reverse complement strand
TTTCAATAGTGTGTTGCTCACTATGAGGGAGATGTGTTATTCCTTCCATGCTCAACATGGAGTTCACATGTGGCATGTGTGTGTATATATATATATATATATATATATAATGAAATTTTTATAGATATATAAACAAACTTTAGGAAATGATTGCAGCTCAAGGGATTTGATCCCTCTCGACGCATGATAGATCCAGAGTTAAGATGGATCTACGTTGATTTTACTAAAGGTGGAGATTGAAATATTTTATTTATTTGCAATATTGAAAATATTTTTTTGTTATTAATATTTTTTTAAAATATCAGTGTCAACTCCATGTTGAGTAGATAAGGAATTACACATTTCCCTTATACTAAGATTTTTATATTTTAATTATGGAGATTGATATATTTTAATTATGTGAAATATTATTTTATTATTAATATTTTCTCTATATACCACGTGTCAAAATTACACATCTTCCTCATACTGGGCTATAGAAATCGCCTTTCGATGCAAGAAATTTTTAAGTTAAATTTAAATGGTGTAAAATCTTCTTACTATTTTAAATTTTTCATTAGCACATTGTCTTAATGTTTTTCCAGCACATAAATAAAACTCTAAGGAATTTCAAGTAATTCCTTACCTTCTTAAGGTTCCATAGACCGAATTATAAACATTGTTCTTCTTCATCATCATCATCAATCTTGATAGATTTTAGAGACTATTAAAAACTTCTCGTAAAGCCGCCTCCTCCTTCTCCTCCTCCAAAATTTTACTATTTTTATCATACAAGAAATTATTTATTTAATTTTCTTTTATACTTTATAAAAGTTGAAAATATTATGATAAAATTATATCAAAGGTAATTAATATTGTCATATAATCACATATATATACAATTATTATAAACTTATTATATAACATCATATTTAATTGAGATCATATTAAATATTTTAATATAATTTATGAAAAATATGAAATATATATTTTTAATAAAAATAAATACAGTTATAGAAAATATTTTAAACAATTTTAATTTATATTAAATAATTTAACTTAATCAATGTAATAAACATTTATAGAAAACAAATACAATTAAATCAAAACAAAATCTATATTTTATTAATATATATTTTAAAACGTTTCAAATTAAATTAAAAATACAAGCTCATTAGAATAAAGTGAAAGATAACATTTCACTTGATTTTGACTTTGGAAAATATATGTTCTTCGTTTTGCTATACTTTATTAATATATATTAAAACGTTTCATTAAATTAAATTAAAAATACAAGCTCATTAGAATAAAGTGAAAGATAACATTTCACTTGATTTTTACTTTGGAAAATATATGTTCTTCGTTTTGCTTCTATGAAATTTTGGTACATGACTATTGAAATTTTGGTACATGACTATTGGTAGAAAATTAGTACTTGGATTTGTTATCACACAATTTGTAGTTTGGGCAAAGCCTAATTTAGGCCACAAATGTGAGATACAATTGAGAACACCTATCATTATCACCTCAATAGATGTCCCCCTCGTTTTAGTGAAGGTCAATTCCAACACAAGTGAGGCTTCTCAAGTGACTCTAGGAGGATTGTGATGGGAGAAGCAAGGAGCTTGAAGAGTACACCTATAGGTCAAGGTCAATGATGAGAATGAGACTTGGAAAGAGTATTAGGAGCTGGTAAATGGTTGCCAAGGTTGTGTACCTACAAAACAATGTTAGACCTGCCCAAACATGACAATATATGATGATTCAAGCCTCAAAACTAGTGGGGAATCAATAAGAAACCTTGTTGTCCCAAAATTGCAACAATATGGACATATATATCAACAATAAATAGATTATGGCAACTGCAAACTAAACCATCAAAATCAAGTGTACGATGTTGGGAAATTAAGCTAGCAATTAGTAGACAACCTTCCAATATTTAAACCAAGACTATGATAGCAAGGGAGGGATGCTAATAAGTGTTGTCAACAGAGTTTTATAACAACCTTATGAATGTTATATAAACGAGCCCTCATTCTCAATTGTAATCATCCCATCTATTCATATTTTATACATTATTCCTACATGGATTACTTTGTTATATTCCAAGTATTTTGGATAATTCTTGTGTGAGCGAACTTTGTTCGTCTCAATGTAGCAAAGGTTTGCTACAACAACAAGCTCTAACCACTAAAATCAACAAGTAAGCCACCCAAACAATATCCTTTAAACAATAGATCATATATTACAACTTGCAAGTGAATTTCAACGGTAGAAAGTTGTAAAAGACTAAGAGAGAGTGAGTTCGTTGCAAACCTAATAGTTGTAGCTTAATGATTGTTTCAACAACCTAATCACTTGGAAAATCAAGACGCCCTTAGGGCACAAGATAACTTAAAGAATGTAAAACTTAATTTCTGTAACATCCCGCTCTTGCAAGCACTTGTTATTGACTTATTCTTTGAGGACACTTGTGTGCAATTGATCCGGTTATAGTACATGGTTATTGTTTCACTTATGGATTTTTATGATGATATTGAGGGATCACGATTTCATGTTATTTGTTATATGCGTATTGACATATGCTATTGATGAGTTTCCCTAAGTGTGCATGACACTTGACGGATTGTGGATGCCGAGGGAATCGATGGACCTCCTTGGACTCTGAATTGAGTCAGGGGGTGGATTGTATGGTTTGAGTATTTCATTTATGCATATGTGACATAAGATCGATTATAGTATATTTTTGTACATGGATCATTGACAATGTTTCGTTGATGGATGTAGGATGACAAATTCTTGCTAATATGACTCACATAAGGAGTATAGGGGGAATGCACATAGACCATATATTAAGGGAGAGGTGTAGCAGCGTCCCTGTCACAACCTACTAGCACTCTCGTCGTGGCTCGAATTGTAGGTTAAATATTACCTAGTTCTAGAGGTCCACGATGCGGTGAGGGAAAACTGAGATAGTCGTTTATGAAGATTTCTAAGGGGCACGCAGTAAGGCAGGGTCCTTATTCCTTAGAAGTCCTTAGTCTCTCACAAGGTCACCCGAATGGAGTACTGACTCCAGGAGTTGGACAACTACCAAAACTAGTTAAGGGCGAGTGGCACCCTTGGAGCACAAAGTGCGTCTTGAAGGACATGTTATGTAAATAAAATTTGAGTCAATGGAATTAGGTGGCCTAGAAAACCTTGAGCGGATATTCAAACCTTGTAAAATATTTAAACATGGACGAATTTAATTAATTAATTAATTAAGGTTGAAATTATTTGTTTTAAATCCCCAAATAAAAGTCTAAGCCTATTCAAAAATCAAGCCTAAGTCTAAAGTTTGGTGATAATTCTAAAACTAAATTGTAAATTAAATAAAATAGGAAAGAGACAATGTTGCGCGAGTTTCTGAAACGTGGGAACGTTGGGAACGTGGATACGAGTGTCCCGAACGAGTAGAAATTTCCCTCAGATTTATAGGAAACATGAATTTGGGAGCGACAATAATATATATTAAAAAATATAAAAAATATTTTAAATTACAATGATACTTTAGATTACAATGTATAGAGATATTGATACATTTAAAATCTTATTTCAATAAAATTGAAGGTCAATAGAGGACAATGTTTCTCCTATTGCAACAACTACAATATTAAAATTACTCATTTAATTTCTGCTAATAATTATATGAATATATTTAAAAAAATACTGGAACTTTAATATCCCTAAATATTCCATTAGAAAATGAGAAACAAAATTGAAAATATATATATACAATTTTAGCATCTTTTTAAAATTAAACTTTACATATATAAACTTTAAACATCTTTGTAAATTTGAAGCATTATTCTTTTTTTATTGGAAAAAACAAAATAATACTACTCTTCTAATATGAAAATACAATAAAAAACAATGATATCTATAGAGTGGAACAAATGCTTGTCGTGGATAGGGTATTGATTTATTAGATTTTCATGTTTAGTTTGGGCTTGAAGGAAAACATAGATGTATTAAAAGTTTTTCATATCCACAACTATAAAGTGAGTATTATTAAGTTTTTTTACTTAACTAATTTTTGAAATAATATTTACCTTAGTTTAGTCTTAATTTTACAGTGATATTTTGAATAAATATAATGAAAATATTTGTAAGAAATTATGTATTTGTAATAATGAAATAAATCTATTTACATTTTAATTTAATATAATTCTAATTTAAAACTCTTTGTTTAGGAAACATGTTCCCAAGCTTCCATTTCTTTGATGTTGAAGCTCCCAAAAAGCTCCCACTTTCCCAAAATAGTTCCCAACCAATTGGGGATGTTCCCAACTAGTTCCCAAGCTCCCAGAACTTCGAGAACGAGTTTTAGAGATGTCTGGAACGGTTCCCATGCAACTATGGAAATAGGTAAATCAATTTAAGAAATTAAGGAAGATGAAATACGTCTAAACAATTAATGTAATACACATGTGTGTAGAAAATACCAAATTGGAATTTAAGATAAGAAATGAATAAAGCATAAAAGAATGTGTACGCATAGAAAGATATCTAGAGTTTAGTTAACACTAGTCTAACTAGAAGAAGATTCATATTTTAACTCAACTCAAATTTAGTAAGGCGTCAGTCATTAAATGAGAAAAAGGGGAATAAAGAGACAACTGGGAGTGATTTAAGGAGTGCTTTTAGGATGGGTGAGGGAAATTAAATTTAATTAAAATAAAATATGGAATTACTTGTGCAACTTAGGGAAATAGTGACAAGTGTAAGGAATTCTAAATTATCTAATTAAAAAGTGAATTAATTGTGCAAGTGAGGACGTTTCATGGAGAAATTCTATAAAACAAATGGCCTAGATGAGAAATGGGGAGACCGGTTATGGGTAAAGTTATGTTGCGAGGAACGCTGAGAGCTAGAGGATTTTTGGTTGTGTGTGTACATGGCCCTTTTGCGGCTAAGGGGATAAGGGGGAAAAAGAGTACCCTTAGCTTTGGTTGGGAGGTACCGATAAAGTCTCAGTGATTAACAAGTGGGTGATCGGAAGGAGCCTCGGCTACAAAGATCATCTCCAACTCCATGTTCATCGTCAGTTACAGTTTTCTTTTCTGAGATTGTAATGGTATTAAGATTTAATTTGTATAGTGAGTTCTTGTAAATTCGTAGTAAATTGATTGTAATTATAAACTTGAACTTGAACAGTCTTTGATAGTTTTAATGAAACCCAGAAGACTGATAATTGTGTTATCTTGATTTCTCAAATGATTTAATAACTACTTGCGTAAAGTCCATGTAGACCACCTTCCCTACTTCCTCTAAGATTGATCATAAAGACTATTTCACTTTCTAGATCTGAATGGTTTGGTTGATGTTGCATATCCATTCTTATGCTTTGTTCCTTCCAGTGGCACACCCCTTAGAGTATGTGATAAGTTATGTGCCTTTTCTTTCATCCTTTGGCATTCATCATCACATCGTGCCATCCATTGAGTTTACTATTTTTCCTTCTTTTGGTTAGAAAAACCCTTGTCTTTTGACATGCTTCTTTCAAGTTGAATGTCACTGAATACATTCTACCATAAATAGAGTTTTCTACTAACCAAGTTACTAGATCTCTTTAAAATCCTTGCTATCTAATTTAATCCAATTTCGGAATTGTATAATATGTTGTATAAAACCTTCCTCAAACTGAACCTCAACCTAAGAGATGAACCCTCAAGGTATGCGTGAGAGGTGGAGATATCATTTTCGCTGCCTCTGCCTCTATCCTCGTTGCTTCCACAACCACCTGATTATTCACCTAAGGCGAGCACCAATAGCAAACCCAATTGAGGCGTTGGCTGGAATCCCTTTTTGTTGATCCTGTAGCGCCCCATTTTTTTTTAGGTTGTTTCTTCCAGCATTTTAAAGGCACCTACACCAGTGAGATTTCCTGTGGCGATTTTTCCTGTCAGAATTTGTTTCTTCAACGAATTAAATGCACCTCCCTAGCGAAGATTTCCTGTGGCCATTTTTCCTTTCAGACTTTGTTTTCTTGAACGTATTAAATGACCCTCTCCATCGAAGATTTCCTGTAGCGATTATTCTTCCAGAAGATTCGTCCCTGCAACCATTAAATGCGCCCTTCCCTTGGATGAAATTCTGGTAGCTTCTGCTCTGGCAGCGATTGTTTCGTTCAAACTGATGCCTGTGCCTTCCTTATCTGAGTGCAGTCGATTTTCCCTTCTTTACTTTACCTACAGGTTAAACCCCGCCTTGCACCAGATCCGAGTTGGGATCATTTGCGCTCTATGCGACCAACCCTCTGCGTTATATATAGAAGGGATTTGTGGCGTTGAACCTTGATGCTGCATGCACATCCTTATCTTTGAGCCCGTGCGTTTTGAGCGTTAGAAAACTGCACCTTTAATTTTCGAATCACGAGTTTCCTGTAAGCATGCCCAAACGTTGATCACTGCCCTTTATTTGGAAAATCGTGCTTGACTCTATATGCACCAGAGATACCTCCGACATTCATCGATTTAAGGATGGTGCGTGTTCCCTCGGTGAGTGACGTCCTTGCACATGTGTCCAAGTCCGAGAAGGAAATTTGGTTGCGTACTTGTATCCTGTCCAAACATTTATGGTGTAATAATTCTAGCGCAAACAACTTATTTATGTGGCCATTGTTCAGACGGCAGGCCGAACCTGTTCGAAACTGGTGATAACGAATTCTTTAATGAATAGGTTTTCAGATCTTATAATCTAGCGTTGGTTGTAATCAATAAGATCAAGTTAGAATATGGATGAGATTACATTTAATAATCAGTTTTTAATGTACATTGTTATAAATTGATGTATGATCGTAGATGTTGAGGTGAGAGAGATGAGTGTGAACCTGCTGTAATCTTCATTAGCTAAATAATAAGACAACCGATATCTATGCTTGGTAGACGTAACCCAACATTTGGGTAAACCACAAACCACGTAAATTGTTGTGTTTTTTATCTGCATTTCTATTAATTGTTTTATGTGATATTTGTGTTTCCACATTTACAAATTCAAACATGTGGTATCAGAATTGAGAAGGCCACACATTAGTCAAATTTAGTGAGGATCGAGTCGGAAGAGATGGATCGAGTCGGAAGCCAATGCGGCTAGGGTCCAAACCCTAGCCGCCACCGATCTGATCTTCGTTTGCAGGGGCCCTGAGCGTCCTTCGCAGCTACCGATCAAGGTTTTCAAAGATCTCCCTCCGTTCTCTCTGAATACAGGACGCGATTCGGCGGTTCCAGCGTGCCCCTCTTGCGTACACGCGATCTGGAGCAGTGGTCGCCGCCGGTGGTCGCCGCCCGGCCAAGATGGCTTCAAATCCGAGTGCCGAAATCGAAGAAGATCTCTTGGAAGCCTTTAAAGCTATAGTCCGTTCGGCAGGACCTTCCAAGCCTGCTCTTTCGACTAAATTTGTCAAGAAGATGGTGGAAATCCCTTCTCTGGAGCTATCTCCAGAGGAGCCCTGCAACATCGCCCTCTCTCTGGCAGAAAACGCCCTCATCGGAAAGTTCACCGGGCTATGGCCCAGCCCCAAAACGGTGGAGGCTTGGATAAAGGAACGTTGGATGCCGCTTATACAGGAAAGAGTTACCCTGTGGGCAGTAGGCAAAGGTTTTTTTATCTTCAGTTTCTCAAGGACAGAGGACCGGGATCTAGTTTTCAGATCTGGACCCTATTTCATGGGGTCAAGAGGGTTGTTCTTAGCCCCTTGGACTCTTGACTTCAACCCTGGAGCCGAGATCACTGCAGCCCCGGTTTGGGTCAGGCTGCCTCACCTCCCCTTACATCTCTGGGGGAAAAGCTCTCTGAGGGACATTGGAAATAAGCTTGGGTGTTTCCTGGATAGTGTGGAACCGAAAGGGGGACAGTTCACCTGTGCTCGTATCTATGTTGAGGTTAACCTCGAGAAAGGCCTACCAGAGGCCATCAAGCTCTCCCTGGGGGAGTGGTGTCATATCCAAGAGTTGGACTATGAGCAGATCCCCTTTAAGTGCCTTAGGTGCCATGCATACGGTCATTTCGCAAAAAGCTGCCCCAAAGTCCCTGAGGAGCAGGGACCAGTCAAAGAAGATGATTTCCAGCCAGTAATCCAACGAAGGCAACCAAGGAGAAAGGATCCACTACCCCAGGCTCCGAAGGCCACTCATCTAGCAGAGGCTCCACTAGAAAACAAAAACAGCTTTGATGCGCTGAAGGAAGACGAAGCCCTTGATCCAGAAGCAACAACAGCGAAGGATGCTCCTCCGGAAGAGGAAAGCCTTCCTGACTCCACCCCGGGCCCAGTAGCAGCGAAGGAATTTCGGGCTTCAGATCCGGCACCCTCGGCCTCTGCAGGTCTGACAGCTTCAGGCGATTCGGTGGACACTTCTGAAAACAACTCCGTTCCGTCTCCACCCCTTACCCGAGGACGAAAGTCCAACAAAGAGCGCAGAGAAAAGGAGGCAGCCTCCAACATCTCCTCAGGCTCTCAGAAAAAGCTGGATCCCTTCATTAAAAGGAAAATTCCACCCCCCTCGGGTTAATGCTTTGCTTCTGTCTTTTACTGTGCTCACAGTTTGTGAGAATTTATTCATGTATGCAATTTTTGCCATTCTCTCGAATTAGCTCCAGAAGTAGAAGGGATTGGTTCCCCAAGACATTCACCAGAAGGATGGCAGCACTGTTAGAGGTCACCATCCTTCTTCAGATCTGTAACTTTCTGATTCTGGCTAGCCAGAATGCCAACTAATGAAACATATCCGTTCTTGTTAAAAAAAAAAAAAAAAACTTCACTGAAATTTTGAGGTTGTTTATTGTTCTCCGATCGCTGAAAGACTAGAAATGAGTGTTGTTTTTGGCATCAGTGCTGGACACCTTGCGAAATGGGAGCGCTGAAGTAGGAGTGATTTACGTGGTTTTTGATCGGCACTAGGCTAACTGCATAAAAAGAGCACCGGCGCTACACCATTAATAGCCAAGGAGCACTAGCGCTAGCGCTCCCACACTCACCCTCAACAAGCGTTGACCTCACGCACTAGAGCTCCCCTTCAAAGTTACAAGGAGCGCCGATCTCCTATGTGAAAAATTCGCATGTGTTTTTAGCAAAAACAAAATTTAAAGTATGGTCGTTTCACTTAAGGAATGGTATAATTCAACTTATACAACAAACGGGTGGAGGAATTTAAAAGTGGTTTTTTAAAGGGTTTTAAAGTATCATCCTTGTTTTCTAAACGGGTGGAGTATGCATAAAAAATTTTAGAAGGTGAGTCTTTTTTAATAAATTTTTTTTTTTTTATTAAACCTTGTTTATATATTATTAAAGGGTTTTTTTTTGGGTTAAATCTTTTTTAAATTATTTTTCAATATTGAGTAAGATCATTTCTCAATATTGGTTATTACAAGTAGTGGTGTTTGTTTTTATGTTTTCTCTAATGAAAAAAAATGCAGAGTGTTAAGTTTGAAATTGAGAAGTTCAATGGTAAGAATAATTTTGAGATTTGGAAGGTTAAGATGCACGATCTACTCATACAACAAGGCATGGTGAAGGCACTTTTGGGAAAAGAAAAATAGCCCACATCCATAATAGACAAAGACTGGGATGAGATGGATGCAAGAGCATTGAGTGCCGTATGCTTGTGTTTGGTCGACGATGTACTATTCAACATTGTTACATAGAAGACAACAGTCGGTTTGTGGTCAAAGCTGGAAAGCTTGTACATGACGAAATCCTTGACAAGCAAGATCTTCCTAAAAAGACAATTGTACATTTTGCACATGAAGGAAGGTATGAAGATAGCTAATCATTTGAATACATTTAATACTCTCTTAGTTTAGTTGACTAGCATGGGAGTGAAATTCGAATCTAAAGATAAGGCAATTACATTATTGTGTTCTTTGCTCGCATCATGGGATCACTTTGTTACCTCTATTAGTTTCATTTCAACATAAAGTATTGAGTTTGATGATACTGTTGGAGCTTTACTTTCTGAGGAAACAAGGAAGAAATCCAATCTAGAAGCCTCTACATCTGAGGCGATGGTGATCAGAGGCAGACCTAAAGAAAGAGGACACGGTCAAAGGAATTTCTCTCGGTCAAAGTCGAAGGGTAGAAAGAGCAAGCTTAAGTGCTGGTTTTATGACAAATCTGGACACCTGAAGAAGGATTGTTGGAAGCGACAACAAGCCTCCAAAGAAGACACCCCAAAAGAGACGAAGGAAGCAAGTGCAACCGAAACAGGTTCAGCAATAGGTTCATGTATGATTGATGAAGTTTTATTAATTAGTATTGGTTCACGTTATGATCAATAGTGGTTATTAGATTCTGGTGCTTCAAACCACATGTGTCTTCATAGAGACCGGTTTATTACTTATCAGTCTATAGATGATGGAATAGTTTAGATGGGAAATGATATCTCGTGTAAAGTTGTGGGAATTGGTAGCATTCGAATTAAGATGTTTGATGAAACTGTTAAAATACTAACCGATGTAAGACATGTACCTGAGCTTAGGAAGAACCTAATCTCTTTGGGAGTCTTAGACACAGGAGGTTACAAAACTATTGTTCAAGGTGGAGTTATGAAGGTCTACAAAGGAATTCTATTGGTTATGAAAGAAAAGAAGGTTGGTAACATGTTTTTGTTAGAAGGGAGGACTGAATCAGATCATGCGACAACGGTATCTAAGAACGACAATGATTATGTTCGAATGTGGCATCAATGGTTGGGTCATATGAGCGAACAAGGATTGAAGGTATTATCTGATCGCAAATTTCTCCCTAGTCTAAAGTATTTAAAGTTAGATTTCTACAAGCACTTTATTTATGGAAAACATAATAGGTAGAGATTTAAAATTGGAAGACACACCAGTGAGGGAATCCTTAATTATATCAATTCTGATGTTTGGGGGCCATCCCTTACTATTTCATATGGAGGATCATCATATTTTGTAACTTTTATAAATGATTTCTCTAGGAAGGTGTGGATCTATATGTTAAAGATTAAGGTTGATGTATTTACAGTTTTCAAGCAATTTAGAGCTTTAGTGGAAAAGAGCATTGGTAGATCCATTAAATGTTTAAGAACTGATAATGGTGGTGAATTTATGTCAACGAAGTTTGAGAATTATTGCAAGGAATTTGGGATCAATAGGCATAAAACCAATCCTATACTCCTCAACAAAATGGAGTTGTTGAATGCATGAACATGACTCTTCTAAAGAGAGCAAGGAGTATGCTTAGTAATGCCAATTTGTAGCAGGAACTATGGGTAGAAGCAATAACTACAACTTGTTATTTGGTGAATCGATCACCATCAACAACAATAGAATGCAAAATTCCCGAGGAGGTATGGGCATGTCACCCTTGTAATTATTCTAATCTTAAATTTTTTGGTTGTGATGCCTATGCTCTAATTCTGAAACATCAACGTTTTAAATTAGATCCATGTTATAACCCTAAATTGCACCACACATGCTTACCTGGCATCAGGCCAACTCATATCCCTTCATTGCCAAAACATTTGCTGAGAAACCTCTTTAAAAATCCTTTTGAGTTAAGTCAAACGCGCCCTAACTCACTACTGCACGCGTTGGAACGCTGACAGGCCTACTACTGCATGCGTTGGAACGTTGGCAGGCCTACTACAACCCGCGTTTACCTAACAAAGAACAAAAACAGGAAAGTTTCCGATGGGACAAAAAGCTATGGGTCAGTTAACTAAAACTCCCAGCCATGCATGGCCGAGAGTTCGTCCAAAACCCTATCTCCTTCTAGCCTATAAAAGAAGGGGTAGGGGTACTATTTGGAAGGGAGAAAAAGATAGTGAAGAAACTCTGCCCAATTGCTGAATCCATTTGTCCCAACCCTTTAGCCTTTCCTCAAGCTTAAGGAGAATTGAAGCAAAGCAGTTGGAGGACAAAGAAGAGGAGGAGCCCAGAATTAGAATCAAGGAACGGTGGCCGGTCTCAATATTGATTGTAAGTTGATTCATCTTGAAAATAATAAAGAATACTTTTCCCGTCCCAATGCATGAGTTATATATGTTTTATTCGATTCATGCTTAATCTCTAACCATCAAGTAGAAAAAATCGCATGCATGCGTAGTGTTTTGTCTTGATTGCAGGATTGTCTTTGGAAGGAGCAGCGTAAGCAAGCGGACAAAGCGCAACGGAGGATCTACACCAAACATCAGTAAAAAGGTTAGTAGGTCCTTTCCATGCTTGTATGTGAAAAAGGGGTTTGAGTTTTGGGGTGATAGGTTAAAAGTGATTCCTTTAAGGTCATGATTTGCATGCAAGTCTAACCCTAGCTTGCTAGTCCATAGGGTATTATTACCCAACAACAAAATTGGCGACTCCATTGGGGAAGAGACTCTTAGGGTTCCCGGATTTAGTTGAGGTTTTTGGGTAGTTTAAAGAATTATATTTTATGTTTCTTTGTTTGTCTGTTTTCTGTTAGGTCAGAGCTAGCAGGGAACTTGGTTCTTTATACCAGTTTTTCCTTGACTGTTGCTTGACGATAATTATCGGGACACACAGAGGTACACGCACCCTGCATAAGGCCTGCACGCGTGTAACCCGCGCCCTAACCTTCTATAGCCCGCGTTTGAACACTTGTTGTAGAGGTTTCAGTAGCGTGTAGGAGTCAGAGAGCTTAAGAGGCAGACCCCTCTTCCCTGTCAGAATTATACATTCTCAGGGGGCTTTCTGAATTCTGTCTGAGTCTTGCTGGTTCACTGTCTTGTTTCAGTTTGCTTTATTGCGTTTGTTATTTTCTGCAATTATTTTTCTTTTCTGTTAAAGAAGAAGCATCCAAGCCTCTAAGAGACCCTGGTTATCAATACCAGAGGCCTCTTCCAGGTCTAGGCTGCCTGTGTTTAGTTTTATCTTAGAGTTTAGACATACACGCTGCTTGTGCAAGTGCAGCCCGCGGGTACCCATGCTCTGTTATAGCTCAGCACGCGTTCGCACACGTGCTGTTTCAGTGATAGTAGCGGACTTGAGTGGTTGCTTTTCAATCAGGGTGGGGCAGTCATCCCCTCCTGTGGTGAGAAGTGTCCCTCTCAGGGGTTTGAGTCTAGGGTTGCACAGTCAGTAGGTTAGGACCTCTTACCCTTAGCCTGTTTTTTCTTAGTTGATTGTTGATAGAAAAGATAAAAAAGGAAGATTTTGTTTTATGGTTTTTAGACAAGCGTAAGAGTCGGTGCTTTTTTGATTGCCATTGTGCGTCTTTGTTCTGGTTCTTTGCGATCTGCACTTTAAGCTAGAATTTTATTTTGTTTTCTTGGTTTTGTGCTTGTCGGCATTTTCCCTTTGTTGCTTCATTTAACACTTAAATAATTTTTTTTTTTTTATCTCTTTTTCATTTGCTTCTTTGTTTGAAGATTGTGTTGCTGCATCAATAGCTAGGAATAAGTCTTTTTGTTCATAAGTTTTTGCAGTGCATTTAGAGCATAAGTAGCTCGTAGATTGAGCGAAATTCCTTTATGTTTGCTGCATTAAATCTTAGAAAAATTGAAAAGAAAAATAAGTCTTTCTTGTTGAAAAGTTGCTGATTTTTGCATTTTTGTAAAAGTTTTTGTTTCCAGCATTTCTTATTCGTTTTGCTTTGAGTCTTTCCACACCATCAGTTTCACCTTCATACCTTGTGATGTAAAAAATCCCATAAAAGCAACGCTAATTTAAAATCTATTAGACTCTTTTGGTTTGTAGGGTTCATACACTAGCTCAGGACTAGGGCCTTGGAATAGGTTGGAGAGTGAATTCTCCAAGGCCACTCAAACCAAACATTGGAGTCTATGATAGGGAATGTAGAAGTCCAGTTACGTGAAAGTTATCCGGGACCCCTCTCTAACACAGGGGCTAAACACGAGGTCGCGTGAGGAAAGGTAGTGGAGATAACCCCTCCAAAGCCGGACCAAGCATAGTGGAGAACACATATCGAGGATTTGTTGAGGGATTCCGTCGTTTGCATTTGCCACGGGGCTTCGTGGGTCTCGAATCCGTTCAAGGTCCTTAGTTGTCTTCCAGACCATTTTCTCTCGATACCCTTGACAGGTTTCGGGCTTGATACCCTGCTCATTGTGGTCTACCCGACTATCGACTGTACCCGCCTGGTGACTGTTCGCGTGCTGGAAAACTAGTTGCCAATCTTTTCTAGGGACATACATGGGTGACTGCGGTACCTAAGATAGACATCGGGCCACGCTTTGCAGAGTATACCCGTAGGGTGCTTCCGTTTTCGAGTTGCACTTGCACCGGTAAGTTGCTCTAGTGTTGGTTGTTGTAACTGTTCTTCCAACTAGTTTAGTGTTTGCTTGATTTATCTCTTAGGGGCTTCTTTTTTAGTGTGTGTTATTGTTTGCACGTGTAGAATACCTTAGCGTGTCTTGGATCTTCTCACATAGTGGAGGATCTCAAGCTCCGTCGGTCACGAAGGCTTCAGGGCCTGCCGCCGGTTATACTGGAGCCACCCCCACCACCATTAAGGTGGAAGCTAGACCAACATGGGTCTTTCGAAGCAACCGGGTTACAAACCATTGAGCCCGAACAACTCCCGGAGGAATCAACCGCCAATCTTGGTTCGGTTGAAACCCCAACCATTGATACTTGGCCGCTAGTTATTGTGCCAATTCAATTTTACTAACGCTTGTCAGTGCCTCACACAGTTATGGAACCAAATTCTGTTACTTCTTCTGGGAACTCTTCCATTCCCATCACCATTGCTACCACAGGAGAAGCATCTCCTAACTTGCCATCGATGGTCCGAGCCACTACGGTCTCGGCCTCAACTACATCGCACAGTGGACCGACCCCATCTATCGCGGTGGCCACACCTCCCTTCACACCTAGTGCGACAGGCCCTCCGTTCTCATACGTTATGCCTAGTTCAGGTACCAATCCTGCACTCACTTACTCCACTTTACAGACTTTGGGTTTGGGGGCAGGGAGCTCTAAATCTCCTTTGCAAGGTCAACTTGGGGGCATTCCTGTCCCTTTCAATGCTTTTCCTTACGCTGGAGGTCATATCTCTCCTTCGTCCCCTTCGCTGGGTGGTCTGCATCAGCAGTCCGCTGGGCAGCCTGCACACACAAGTTCATTTGGAGCTGGGAGTCAAGGAACACCTGTGCAAATTTTTCCGGTAGGTTCATCACCGTTTGTTTGGAACAGGACGTTTGGTAACAACACTTTCGCATCCACTGCTTTCCCATCTGGGGGCACACCCATTTTTGGACAGTCTACTCCGGCACGGGGTACTATTCCTGCACCGAGGGCACATATACCAGGACCTTGGAACTCAGGACAAGGATCCGTTCCTTCCTCTGGAATGCTGTTTTGGGGTAACTCTTTCCATAGTCAATGGAACCCCGGACAGACTTCTATGCCTCTCCCATCAGGACCGGCATGGGGTAATCCTTCCCAAAGTCCGTCAAACACGATGAATGCCCAACATCCTATGTCCTTCATGGGGAATCAACCAATGATGTCTCCACAGATGTAAAATCCTTACATTGGTCAGGGCCATGGTTTCTACCAGAATCTGGGCCAACAGCCAAACTTTTCCTGGCAACTTGGTGCCAGTCAAACTCCAGGACCCTTTTTCCCAGGCTATCAGCAGCAACCCAAACTACCATTCCTGGCGACGTTACACTTGCCAGATTTGACACAGTTGTTAAATGATCCTATCTGTCATGATCCGCGTTGGCCTCCTATGCCAACGAAGTTGCCTTCGGACATTCCAAAGTTTGAGGCCAAGCCTAACGAAGATCCAAGAGATCACGTGACTACTTTCCATCTTTGGTGTTCATCTAACTCATTGAAAGATGACTCCGTCCAGTTGCGATTGTTTCAACGCACTCTTATCGGGAGTGCCGCAAAATGGTACATAGAGCTTGATCGCTCACGATACTCTTCTTTTGGCGAACTTGCGATGGCCTTCCTTAACCATTTCCAGTTACCTGTGAGATACGATGCCGGCACCGAGTTGCTAGCCAATTTCGAATAGATGACAACAGACCATATCTCTGATCATATTCGAGAGTGGAGACACCGAAAGAGTCTAATCAAAGTACCAGTCCCACCAGCATTCCTGCTAGAGTGGTTTCTTAAGTCTTTAGTCCCACAATTATCCAAAGACGTCGCAACTTCTGGGGTTTTCTCCGAAGAGGATGCCATCATGAGGGCTCAACAGTTTGAGCTTATCTATTCTCATTCTGGTTTATTATACAACATCCTGCCGGATGCACCACGATCAATACTGGATAAAACTAGACAGAGAGTCGGACCACATGCCGATGGTATTGTTGGTTCAGCCCAAACCAAGCCCGCTGAGCAATTGACAAAACAATTGCAACAGTTATCTATATAACACTCAACAGCTAGCCAGACTACTGCTTTGGCTGCTCCTCCTACCCAAACGTCGGAAGTACACTCTGTGCAGACGACTAACCCAAAGGTCAACCAACAGCCTGAAGGGAAGAGAAAACAATGAAAGAAGGGTAAGGGGAAGAAAAAACCCACTGATAATGCTAGCGAGGGCACCACGAAAAAAAAAAAGGCGAGGTACCCGTGCAACTTGTGTGTGGAGGACCACCCAACCCATCTGTGTCCTCGACTTGTAGAGGCCCAAAAGTTTGTCACGCAACAACAACAGGCTGTGTTGACTAATCCCTTTCAACATGGGCAAAATTTAACTCAAGCCTCTACAAGTGTCGAAGGAGGTAGCCAGGAAACCTGCCCTCCTCCAAACAATTCCTCATCTGCGAACGTATATATGGTTAGGGGTGATGCTTTAATAACGACTAGAGCACACGACTATAGTAAACCAAGCACCTCTGAGAAAGGTAAAGAAGCCGAGATCCCATCTCTTCCTCTACAGATCGAGAAGACGTTGGGTGAAACAATGACACACATTCCAAAGGGTGCATTTAAGAGAGCTTCTCACAATCCAAACGCAAGGGCTGCCCATAATTAATCTATGGTGGAAGATTTATCCCAAACCCCTTGTGCTATGTCCGCTTTGGAGGTCCTCCAAAGTGTCCCTACTCAGAGGAAAGCCTTGTTGACTGCTTTAGGCTCTATTGAGACTTGTAACCTGGGTACCATTATGCTAGATACAACTGACTTAAAACCTCGTTTGCCTTACTACGTAGTGTTTCAGATAGTAGTGGCTCATCCCACGAAAGATTTTACACGCAATATCTTTCGCACAGTGGTTGACGAGGGCACCTTGACGTGCATTATGTCGTTAGCATGCTGGAAAGCCATTGGTCAGCCCGAGTTGTCTCCATCACCTACTCTCCTCACTACGTTCGACGGTCGTTCATTTCGACCACATGGCATCATTCCTTCTTTCCCTGTACAGTTAGGAGGGAAGACTGTGTGTGTTGAGGTAGAGGTAGTCGATGCCCCCCTCGACTATAATCTCTTGTTAGGTTGTAGTTGGACTTATGCTATGCAAGCGGTGGTTGCTACAGTTTTTCGAGTCTTGTTTTTTTCACATGAAGGTCGGATAGTGACCATAGATCAATTGTCCTTCTCTAGGCCTGACCCAGCTTTGGGGGCATCCACGGTTCCCATGATTGATAATCCTCAAGCCGGTGTCGTTAATGTAGGAGTTGGTTTGTGCCCATCTTTGATGGGTACTTTCGATTACCCACCTCCTCATGGCGATGTCAAGTTTATATCGACTGACCATAAGGCTGATATTTTTCACGTCTCGTCGTTCCGCACAACTTACTTTCAGGATCCGTAGATTCTTCCTTCCCCATCAGCCACGATGGATGAGACAGGGCACTCCGGCATGTCCATGCCCTTGTCGGCCGTTGAAGTAGCGGACTCTTTGGTCCAGCAAGCTTCAGCCATCCCTGATCTGACTCCCGCACAAGAGTTGGATCCACCTCTAGAGCCTATCTGGGCTCAGGGTTCTCTCGCCAGCACCGATTTGTTAGATTTGGTCTTGCCTTCGGACGAAGCAGTAATCAAAGCAATGACTAGTCCAGACAAACCTTGGGAAGATCTTCATCACAGATCATATTTCCTCCCAGAGTTACACCAGATCGAGGCAGGAGAATTCACTCTCACCATGACAGGAGATCAGTCGTGTCCTATTAACCTCTTAGCTACATAGGAAATTTATGTTGAGGGCAATATGGTGACTATCGCTGAAACTATACCTATCAACATCTCCCGAAACCCTGGCGTCGTGGAGAATGTCTTCGTTGGAACGGATTGCTCCCCCGACGAGATTCAAATTTACACGGATCTTTTCAAAGAATTCCACGACGTCTTTGCCTGGTCTTATGAGGAAATTCCAGGCATCAATCTGAAAATAGTTGAACATGAGATCACAACGTATCCTGATGCTAAGCCTGTTCGACAAAAACTTCGTCCAGTTAATCCTAGGAAAGCAGCAGCCATCAAGAGTGAGGTTGATAAATTGCTCAAGGCAGGGTTCATTTACCCTATCCATTTGACTCAATGGGTGTCAAATCCTGTGTTGGTCGATAAAAAACAAGGCACGATTCGTGTATGTACTGATTTCCGTGATTTGAACAAGGCATGTCCAAAAGATAATTATCCAACCCCATTCATCGACCAGATCATTGATGAATGTGCCGGTTGTGAAGCCTTTTCGTTCATGGATGGTTTTTTAGGATATAATCAAATCCAAATCAAACCTAAAGACCAACACAAAACGACCTTCATTTGTCCATGGGGTACATTCGCCTATTGTAAGATGCCTTTTGGCCT
Source organism: Picea engelmannii (assembly GCA_009831015.1). Classification (NCBI taxonomy): domain Eukaryota; kingdom Viridiplantae; phylum Streptophyta; class Pinopsida; order Pinales; family Pinaceae; genus Picea; species Picea engelmannii. The sequence continues at coordinate 564,131 of ML787284.1, read as the reverse complement.
CAAGAATGCTGGAGCCACTTTCCAGCGGGCCATGTCTTTTGCGTTTCACGACCTCAAACATATAGTCGAGGCCTATCTAGATGATTTAGCATCACGCTCTCGCAAGCAAAAGGATCATCCTACACACCTCAGACTAATATTCAAACGCTGTCGCTACTTCAGAATTCGCTTGAATCCCAACAAGTGCAGATTTTGCGTCACGTCAGGACGATTGTTAGATTTCATCGTATCAACAACGGGGATCATGGTTGATCCTCTTAAGGTGGAGGCAATACTCCAGTTGCCTCCCCCACGCACAATCTTACAACTTCAAAGTCTTCAAGGCAAGCTGAAATTCTTACGACGCTTCATCGCCAACTATGCCGAAATCACTAAGGGCTTTATGCGTTTACTGAAGAAAGATGTTCCCTTTTTCTAGGACGAAGCCGCTCAACGCTCTTTCAACGCATTAAAACACGCCCTCACTACCGCACCTCTGCTAAGGCCACCTAATTATAAAAAAGACTTCTTATTATATCTGGCTTCCATAGAGTCAACCATAGGCATGGTTTTAGTTCAGGAGGATGATTCGTTTTCAGAATACGTGATCTATTACCTGAGCCGAGGCCTCGTAGGACCGGAACTTAATAATACCCATCTCGAAAAACTTGCGTTGGCAGCAATTCATGCTGTTCAACGGTTCCGTCACTATGTTCTGTTTCGCAAGAACACCGTCGTTTCCGTCGTGAATCCATTCCAGTACATGTTGACACGATGAGTTATCGGCGGAAAAATCAGTAGATGGATGGTAATCCTCCAAGAATTTGACTTAGACTTCGTTTCAGCCAAGTCCAAAAAGTCGTTGGTCTTCGCAAAACTTATCTCGGAGCTTCCGGTTGAGTCAGGTGACGTTGTACCTGAGGAATCACCTATCCGGGGGGATATGTTTTTGATTGAATCTTCAGATCCCTGGTACGGAGATATATTGATCTATCTCCAGACTTTGAAGTGCCCCACCTCTGCTTCTCGTGACGAGCGTCGGTGGATACGCCATCGGGATAAGAACTATCTCATACTTAATGATACGTTGTATCGGAGAGGTGTAGATTGCATCTTGCGCCGATGTCTCACTCATGAGGAGGCCGTCATAGTGCTCAACGATTGTCATACAGGATCCTGTGGTGGTCACTTGTCCGGGTTGGCAACAACCCAAAAGATTTTACGAGAAGGATACTTCTGGCCCACACTTATGAAAGATTGTATCGAGTCGGTCAAGAAGTGCCATCCGTGCCAAATATTCTCACGGAAGATGAGGGCACATCCAACTCCCATGTTTCCTGTCATCACAGTTGGTCCCTTCACTAAATGGGGGATTGATTACACTACATGCAACCCCCCGTCTGCAAGGGGGCACCACTATATCATCGTAGCTGTCGACTACATCACTAAGTGGGTCGAAGCTATGCCAACGTTTAAGGATGATGGTGAGACGACAACTCTCTTCTTATTTAACCAGATTATAGCACGGTTCGGCGTCCCGAGAGAGATCGTCACTGACCATGGCAGTCACTTTCAGAACCAAATGATGTCTGAATTAACATCAAAGCTTGGGTTACAGCAGGAACACTCATCACCTTACTATCCCCAAGCCAATGGGCAGGTGGAAGCTGTAAACAAAACTCTTAAGACAATTCTACAACAAACTATCAACTCAGCCAAGTCAAATTGGCATTTGATGTTATACTCGACATTATGGGCTTACTGAACCTCAGTTAAGATTGCAACCGGTTTCTCACCTTTCCAACTCATTTATGGGCTGGAGGAAGTCTTGCCCATCGAATGTCAAATTCCATCTCTGAAATTGGCAGTACAGTTATTTCCAGACACTTCTCCGCTTGAAGAACGGTTAGTACACCTTGAGAAGCTTGATGAACAGCGTCGCGATGTGGCCCTGGCCAACGAGGCTCATAAACATAAGGTCAAGTGTCAATATGATAGGTCCATTCGTCCTCGATTTTTTTCTGAGGGCGACCTTGTCCTGGTCTATGACCAAGATAAGGACCCCCTGGGGGCAGGAAAGTTTAAACCCATGTGGTTTGGACCCTTCATTATTAAGGAGGTTTTAAAAAAGGGCACTTATCGTTTGGTCGATTTTGAA
>ML787284.1:538076-561944 GCA_009831015.1 Picea engelmannii | reverse complement strand
TCTGAGGGCGACCTTGTCCTGGTCTATGACCAAGATAAGGACCCCCTGGGGGCAGGAAAGTTTAAACCCATGTGGTTTGGACCCTTCATTATTAAGGAGGTTTTAAAAAAGGGCACTTATCGTTTGGTCGATTTTGAAGGGAATGCTTTGGCGGAGCCTAGAAATGGGCTCTACCTCAAGAAGTATTACTCATAGAACAGTCACTGTGGGTAACTTTTTGTAACATATGTATAGTCTTTGTACTATTACTTTTTTTTACATTTCTTTTAAAACGTGTTATGGACGTGTCATTGATGTTATCTTTCGCCAATATGGCAGATGTCAAGTGAGTCCGAGGTGTTCGTTGGGTATGCAGACGGTGCTAGTCGACAGACGCGGAGGCTTGCCTCCGTAGCTTGAGTAATCTTTACACCACAAGGTTAGTTGTTATCTTCCGGAGGTATATGCTTAGGTGACACCACGAATAATGTTGCCGAGTATAGTGCAGTTATTGAGTTGCTTCGTGACGCTTTGTCATTTGGTATCTCTCGTCTCCGGGTCTATCTAGATGCTCAACTGGTTGTGTCGCAGCTAAACAGAATATACCGGGTTCATGACCCGACTTTACACCGACGATTCCTTAGGGTACGTCTCTTAGAATGCAACTTTGATTATATCACATATTTTCATTTTCCTAGGAGTTTAAATCAAATCACAGATACTCTAGCTAATCACGTTTTAGATTGGCATCTTGCTCACATATAAAAATATCATGAACATAAAACATGTAAATACATTTTTGTACACATAATCCATAAGACACAAAAAAGAGATAAAAAACAATATATAAACATCATAAAATCCTCAGAGTACATAGATGGGCACAAGCACCTCACAAGTGGGAAAATAACAAGTCACTGGGGCTTATGCCCTCAAAAAATATATACATATCAGTACTCGTGGCACATAAAAGTCTAAAGTCTGTTCAGGGCCTATGGGCCCTGTTATAATCATATACAGCCTGGCCCAAACGCCTAAACAATCGGACCCATGTCCGAGGTACCCCCACAATATGAGTCTGCAAAGAAGGCGACAGGTCCTCTATCTCTGCCATGGGAACTGTGCAAGTGAGCGCAGTAAAGTTCCGCTCAATTCGCCTCAGGACCCTCTCGACCTCTCCTGCTGGGAGGTTCCCTGCTATTGCTGCTCCTCCAGCGGCGGCAGCTGCGGCTTCTGGCCGTGGGCGATGCCTATTCCACGCATAGTCAACAGGTCGCACAGGTCCCACATCTGCATGCAATAAACGTTCACCCATCAAAAACTCTGTTATATAAAAACATGCTATATATATCAAAAAAGACATAAAAATTACATATGCAAAAAAAAAAAAACCTATATAGGTGGAGACTTACCCATCTCCCCTTGCTCCTCACCAGGAGGCACTTGTATCGCTGGATCTCTGGAGAAGTCGATCCCCGCATATGGGTAGTCCTCAATATCCAGGATCTGCCGTGACAACCAAGCAAAAAAGTCATCGTTGAAGGCCTCTACAGTCCTTCCACCACCTTGTCGTGGCAGTAATGCTGCCCATCTGCATACTACGGGGAAAGTAGCCAGATTCCTCGTACTATTAGCCGAGGACTAAAACATGGAACTCTCTCGAAGAAAAATGAACACAGGATGGTCCCAAACCCAAAGTTCCTGTGTGTTCGCTGTCTACAAGCTGTCAACTGACCCGTCATGCTCACTAGTAGTGTGGTACTCCAATCAAAAATTTGTGCATTCATGCACTGGATTGCATAGTTCATCTGTGCGCGCGAAGCCTGATGCACGGCTGCGGAGCCGGTAATCCGCCCAATGAGTGATAAAATAGTCTGAAGGGCGAGGCTGGTAATCCTACTAACGGGCACCGAGGAAGTTCTATGATCGGTCCCAGCCTCACAATACTCCTCTATCAACTCCGAGACTTTGCTCGGCCCCGCAGGAAAAGTCTGAAAGTTGACTGGTTCCCCTCTCCTCAAGAGGCCAGTCAAAAAGTAAATATCCTCGGTGGTGGGCACCAAGGATTGCCCCTCTAGCATGAAAGCCTCTGCATCAGGGTGCCAGTAATCAACCAAGGCATTGCGCGTGCATAAACGGACACAAAAAGAATTTTACCAAACCACACTACGTCAACACGGCCATAACGTTCGTATCTGCAGCCACTAACTCATTGGCAGCCTTGTGCTCCCTCTCCCTCCACTAAACATACATCCTGCCAACACAACAAAGCAAAAAAGGGGGGTCAATACTTGTTTAGATTAATTTTTTCATCATGCGGGGGGTACCCGCGACCTGTCGAGGCGATAGGTCACGGGTACTCGCGCGCAGGCTTGGCTCTGCACGCGGGTACCCGCAGGCTGTCCCTAGACACCCCGTGTTTGCCTAGGGCCGACCTCTTTGAGGTCGATGCCCACCCCCAAAATCAACTAAAAGCAACAAATAAAGTATTGAATAACAAGACAAGGGAGTTTGTATTTACTTGGTCCAAGTAGAAGTCCGTTTCGTCCACTGTAGCTCCCGGAATCACGAACTTTGGCAAAGGGGGTCTTTTGGCTCCAGAGTCAATTTCCAAATCAGCAATGGTGATAATGAGCTGCCAGCTTCTATTTATAGACTTTTTGGCCTCTTTTTGTCACTTTTTTGGACCCCTTTATCAGTTTCTTTATACCAAACACCATTTAGAGTGATCCAGGAGTTATATGGGAGGGATTTGATCAGGTATTGGGAAATTTTTTATTGAGTTTTGAAAACATAAAAAAAATATATATATATTGACGGTCCATAAAAAATATTTGTTGTCAAAAATCAATTGGAACATATAGGGTAGGATTTCATCCCAACTGTTGCATCTCGTTGCCTTATTCTTATGATATAGGATTGATCCCTTCCAGTTGTGGCACGGAACCATCATATCTACTCTAGAAGTGTCGCAACTTGGCGGTAGAGCTTACTGAAACATGGGTGCCCTAGGTAGGTCATGGTTGCATTATGGTGTCCATGCCGCTTCTAACAACACTGTAGGCTCGGGAGTCCGTATAGTCTTTCTTGAATACAAGTTTGAGCCTCATTCACATGGGTCTTTTTTCACTCTTTTTCTTACCCTCCGGACTCCCAAAACATCACGGGTCTCCTTTTAAGCCCTTTTCAGACCCTCTAAACATGAAAATATTGCCGAGCGATCTTGTGACCTTTCACGCTCGTTAAACTGAAATTTGAAGTCACGTCTGCCCGATGGTAGTTTACCCCTTTTTCGGTCTGGACGGTCAACTGTACAAACAAAGGAACACTCTATTGAACTTCCATTCTTTAGAAGAGTATCCTCAGGTAATATTTTATTCCTTTTTCGGGCCTGAGGGACTAAATTTACGAAAAAGAAACCCCCCCGGAGTCCATAGTTAAGCTCTTTTCAGACTCCCTAAAATTGAAAAGATCGCCGAGTGACCTTATTCTTTCACACTCGTTAAAATGGTCCAGAAGAATATTCCTGACGGAGTCCATAGTTAAGCTTTTTTCAGACTCCTTAAAATTGAAAAAATAGCCGAGTGACCTTGTCCTTGTCACACTCGTTAAAATGGTTTTGAATTGATGTCTAATCGGTGCTAGTTTACCCCTTTTTCGAACCGACTAGACTATTGTCGAAAAAGGTACCCCAATGGAGTTTCCTTTTATGCTTTTTCAGACTCTCTAAATATGAAAAATCACCGAGCTTCCCTTCTCTGGGCTCGTTAAACTTACATCGAAGGATGTTACCATCGTGTGTTCTATCAACCACATTTGCATACCTTACCCATCAGACTTGTAACAATTTGCTTCTACGTCTTAACACCTTTGGCCACTGGAGGATTTTTCCCAAGTATCATTTCCCTAGAACATTAGTCTTGTCCTTGTGCCTTGAGATTGTATGTTTGTTGTACTCGTTCCTCCATTGTAACGTAATATTCCTTTATTCTTTTTCACAAATTATCAAAAAGAACAAAAAAAAATCAAATATACCCAAAAAAGAGGATGGGAAAAGTATTTTCTTTATTGGCAGCATAATGAGTCACCCTTAGATAAATCACATATGTCCGTTTGATCATCAGACTATGGGATGTAGTACGACCTTAGGAAGATTTTCTCGCTATATAGAGTTGGGTCCTCCACCGTTTGGTTACTCTTCCAAACATATGGAGAGTTTGCGTTGCCTCCTGCTTCGTAGACTTATGATTAAAAAATATGCTGCCTGAGTCTTATCACTTGTCGTTCTATTGTCCAAGGGAAGTTTGTCACTGAGCCTGAGTCTGCCCCTCTGCAATATGTCTCTTGTCCGCATACCCGGCCATCCTGAATGTCCAATCAAGTCTTTATTCGAAATCACTGAAGCCTTCAGTCCGATCATCAAGACTGTCAAAGTCCATAACCGACGAGCCGTCGAAGACCTTTGGGTAGTGCAGTCGTACACTCATATTACACTCCTATCCAAGTTTAGAATATTTTGAAGTTGTTGCTCGAGCTCTGAAGTACAACCATCAGGTCGAATCAACTTCTGAGAGATGGATACTTTACATGTATATCTTTCTGGTTCAAGATGTAGCTCCGTTGTGTATTATTCGCGGCTACTCTTTATAGTTATTTGACGTGGATCTACAGTGTATTTGATTGGTAGCCATGGTTCTCTTATATCCCGAGCATGGGTATGCCCGCCTCGGTGAGAGATTTGTTATTTTGCAGACAACACCTCCTAATTCCTGATTCTTGGGCTCCCTCGTTCAACATATCAGTACAGATTGGTAAGAGATTGGTAATGTATTTCGGCCATCAAATGCTCTTCTGACCTTGCACATTAGGGGGCATCTGTTATAACCCTAAATTGCACCACACATGCTTACCTGGCATCATGTCAACTCATATCCTTTCATTGCCAAAACATTTGCTGAGAAACCTCTTTAAAAATCCTTTTGAGTTAAGTCAAACGCGCCCTAACTCACTACTGCACGTGTTGGAATGCTGGTAGGCCTACTACTGCACACGTTGGAACGCTGGCAGGCCTACTACAACCTGCGTTTACCTAACAAAGCACAAAAACAGGAAAGTTGCCAACGGGACAAAAAGCTATGGGTTAGTTAACTGAAACTCCCAACCATGCATGGCCGAGAGTTCGTCCAAAACCCTAGCTCCTTCTAGCCTATAAAAGAAGGGGTAGGGGTACTATTTGGAAGGGGGAAAAAGATAGCGAAGAAACTCTGCCCAATTTCCGAATCCATTTGTCCCAACCCTTTAGCCTTTCCTCAAGCTTAAGGAGAATTAAAGCAAAGCAGTTAGAGGACAAAGAAGAGGAGGAGCCTAGGATCAGGATCAAGGAACGGTGGCCGGTCTCAATATTGATTGTAAGTTGATTCATCTTAAAAATAATAAAGAATACTTTTCCCATCCCAATGCATGAGTTATATATGTTTTATTCGATTCATGCTTAATCTCTAACCCTCAAGTAGAAAAAATAGCATGCATGCATAGTGTTTTGTCTTGATTGCAGGATTATCTTTGGAAGGAGCAGCGTAAGCAAGCGGACAAAGCGCAACGGAGGATCTACACCAAACATCAGTAAAAGGGTTAGTAGGTCCTTTCCATGCTTGTATGTGAAAAAGAGGTTTGAGTTTTGGGGTGATAGGTTAAAAGTGATTTCTTTAAGGTCATGATCTGCATGCAAATCTAACCCTAGCTTGCTAGTCCGTAGGGTATTATTTCCCAACAACAATCCAAAATAAAAAAGTCTTATCTTTGTTGGATATGATGATGGTATTAAGGGGTATAGGTTGTGGGATCCTACTGCCCACAAGATCACCATTAACATAGATGTAATATTTGATGAATCATATCTCATCAAATCAAATGTAGATATTCAAATGAAACAAGAAGAAGCACCAAAGTATCAACAAATTCAGTTTGAAACTAATGAAGGTGAACATGAACAAGTTTTAGAAGATGTTCATGAAGAGAATCCTGCAACAGAGGAAGACATGGTTGATGATGACAGTCAACAGATTGTGGATGAGCCACAAACTTCCCTAAGGAGGTCTACACGGGTAAAAAATCCTCCAAGAAGGTATGATGATTTTGTTTCATTAGTTTCTTTAAGTACTAATGATGATGAACCTTTGTGCTATCAGGAAGCTATGAAGGGTTCAAACAATGATAAATATAAAGAAGAGATGAAGGATGAAGTGAAAGCATTAGAGAGGAATGCTACATGTGACCTGGTAAAACTTCCAAGAAACAAGAAAACTGTAGGTTGCAAGTGGGTCTACAAGCTGAAGAAGGGTGTTGATGATAAGGTGGAAATGTACAAGGCAAGGCTGGTTGCGAAAGGATATTCTCAGAAAGAAGGTATTGAATTTCATGATATTTTTTCACTAGTTGTAAAGACTGTTTCAATTTGAATTGTGTTAGCATTAGTTGCATTGCTTGATTTGGAGTTGGAGCAACTAGATGTTAATACTGCTTTCTTACATGGAGATTTGGATGAGGAAATTTACATGGAACGATCTGAAGGGTTCGTTCAGAATCACAACAAGAAATTTGTTTGCAGGCTTAAAAAATCATTGTATGGTATGAGGCAGTCGCCCAGACAATGGTACAAGAAATTTGACTCTTTCATGATGAGCCAGAATTATAAAAGGAGTGAGTATGATCATTGTGTCTACTTTAAGAAATTGAATAATGGCATATTCATTATCTTAGTATTGTATGTTGATGATATTCTTTTAGTAAGCAAAAACATAACTGAGATCAACAGGTTAACGGGTCAGATGGCTAGGATGTTCGATATGAAAGATCTAAGAGCAACAAGGCAGATTTTGGGCATCGAGATAATCAGAGACAGGAGGAATGGTAAGCTTTGGTTGTCACAACAGAAGTATGTTGAGAAGATACTTTTGAGATTTGGTATGAATTATGTGAAACTAGTTTTAGTCCCTTTGGCTTCCCATTTTAAGTTTTCTTCAAGTTTATGTCCTAGTACAAAAGAAGAAAATGAATATATGTCTCAAATACCATATGCTAATGCAGTAGGAAGTCTAATGTATGCGATAATTAGTACAAGGCCAAACATTTCACATGCAGTTGGGGTTGTCAGCAGGTATATGGAAAATCCAGGTAAAGAGCACTGGGCAGTAGTGAAATGGGTGCTTCGGAATCTAAGGGGCACAAGTGATTACTGTATCACCTATAACAGTGGTTGTGAATCAGTCTGTGGATATGTTGATTCTCATTTTGCAGGTGATTTAGACAAGAGAAGGTCGACTTCAGGTATGTCTTTACTCTTGCAGTTGGATCTATTAGTTGGATGTCAAAGCTACAAAACATTGTCGCTTTATCAACTACAGAAGCAGAATATGTAGATGCTTCACATGCTTGCAAAGAGGCAGTTTGGTTGAAAGGTTTGTTTGGTGAGTTTGGAAGGATGCACGAAAAAGTAAAGTTACTTTGTGATAGTCAAAGTGCTATTCACTTGTCTAAGAATCTAGCCTATCACAGTAAAACAAAACATATACCTATCAATTACCATTTTCTAAGACAGGTCATTGATGAAGGTGGAGTCTCTCTTGAGAAAGTGCATACAAAAGAGAACTGCACAGACATGTTCACAAAACCAGTACTATTAGAGAAGCTACGATGGTGTTTGACTTCTCTTGGCTTGCAGAAAAGGTGATGAACAAAGAAAGAGAAAGGTATCAGGTTAATTATTGTCAAGGTGGAGATTGTTGGAAACCGGTGACAATGAATTCTTCCATGAATAGGATTTTAGATCCTATAATCTGGCGTTGGTTGTAACCAATATTACCAAGTTATAATATGGATGAGATTACATTTAATAATCAGTTTCTAATGTACATTGCTATAAATTGATGTATGCCCGTAGAGGCTGAGGTGAGAGAGATGAGTGTGAGCCTTCTCTAATCTCCATTAGCTGAATAATAAGACAACCGATACCTATGCTTGGTGGATGTAGCCCAACATTTGGGTGAACCACTTAAATTGTTGTGTTTCTTGTCTGCATTTCTATTGATTGTCTTATGTGATATTTGTGTTTCCGCATTTGCAAATTTGAACATAACCAAGCTTTGGATGAAATTGCACTCTAAAATCACAAGCACAAAAAAATTCATTTTTTTTACCACCTTTATGACCTAAAAGTCCAATTCTCATAGAAGAGATGGACGTGTACAAGCGCAAAATTCATGCGGATGGCATGCTTCTCATTTATACTTAGGAGATCCCCAAAAGTGGTAAGTAAAAGCTAAATGACCGTGGGCATGTGATCTTGTTTTTATTAATAGGGTTGTTCTTCTTGATTTCACCTAAGCTAATAGGTTAGCATAGGTTCTTCCTTTGTTTAAAACAAGAGGGTCCCTTTTTTTCAAGGCTAGGTAGAATAGCTGGAATCCTTAACTTGTTTCTTTCGGTTGGGTCCCTCCCCAAGTCCCAAAAAGGAGTGTGCTTTAGTTGAATGCCTTAGTGCTAATTAATTTAATTCTCCTTGCTTGTTTTAAGAGCTTTTGGTTCTTTAATGGATTCTCAATGGGATTGTAAGTGTTATTGTTTTCCTTTCTTCAAATTCTTAAGGATTCCTATATTTAAATAAATCATAACTGGACTATGCTTAGAGACGATTGGTCACAAGATTGACCACCTGTTAATTGAAGTTGACCTCATTAACCTGATTAGATTTTTTCCTAATGAGGTTTAGAATAAACTTTATATGACACGAGGTTGTGCTCACACGATCACGACTCTATTATTTTTATGCTTCTCTTATTTTGCGCTCGATTATTCAATTGTTGTTAAAATATTTAATTTATTCTAATAAATCATGATGAATTGATGGTTGATTGGTTAGTTAAAATTGCTGATGTATGATTGATTAAGTGACTATATTACCCTTGCGCCAGTTAATTAATGTTGATAAGTAACTAGATTATTCTGCGCCATCAAAACAATGCTGATGTATGATTGAATAAGTAACTGGATTATTCTTGCGCCATTAAAATAATGTTGATGTATGATTGAATAAGGATTTGGATTATTCTCGTGCCTTGAAAATTAATGTTAATTTGTGATTAACTAAGTAATTAGATTACTCACGCACCATGAAAATAAAGCTAACGATTACTCTTGCGCCATGGAAAATAAAATTGACTAGATTACTTGCGCGCCATGAAATTAATGTTGATGTGTGATTGGTAAAGTAATTAGCTTACTCTTGCACCATGAATAATTGATGATCAATATTGACTAATTGATCTAGTTGATTTTCGACTTGATTGAATTAGTGGGATTTAGACACCTCCTTGTTCCTCAGAATAGTCACCATCCCTGAGACCTTAAGTGGTCAAAATCAATCAGATGAATCTCGGGCTTGAGAGTTTCTTACGTGTCCTGGAGGTCCTAACCTTGCAGGGTAGGTTAGGCGGGTAGTTCTTTATTACTCAGTGATGGGGTTGATCATTTATTGTATTTTCTTCAGTTGATTGTGTTGTGTTGAATTGCGTCGATATTTATGTTTATGCGTTGATTATGCGTTGCTGTTAATTATGTTAATGCATCGAATGTGTTATTAAATTATGATGATGCATAGCTTGTGATGTTATTAAATGTGTCATGATGATTTTAACTTTCCTAATGCAATTTTGTTTTTACCTATTATACATCACTGTTTGTTGTTGTAATGGAGGGGTCGTTACATTCAAGCCTCAAAACTAGTGGGGAATCAGTAAGAAACCTTGCTGTGCCAAAATTGCAACAATATGGAAATATATATCAATAGTAAATAGACTATGAAAATTGCAAACTAAACCATCAAAATCAAGTGTATTATGTTGGGAAATTAATCTAGCAATTAGTAAACAACCTTCCAATATTTAAACCAAGACTTTGAGAGCAAGGGAAGGATGTTAATAAGTGTTATCAACAAAGTTTTATAACAACCTTACGACTGTAGAAAAAGTTTGCTACAACAAGAAGTTCTAGCCACTAAAATCTACAAGTAAGCCACCCAAACAATAGCCTTTAAACAATAGATCAATTATTACAACTTGCAAGTGAATTTCAACGAAAGAAAGTTGTAAAAGAGTAAGAGAGGGTGATTTTGATGCAACCCTAATGGTTGTAGCTTAATGCTTGTTTCAACAACTTAATCACTTGGAAAATCAAGACGCCCTTAGGGCACAAGATATCTTAGAGCATGTAAAAATTAATTTAAAACTTGAGCAATTCAATCTCTTTAAACTCACGTTTACCAATGCAACAATATTCAATTTCCAATGAAAATATTGGTGTCTTTATCTATTGGGTAATGGAGTCTCTTTTTTAAGAGCTAGGGTTTAACACTCTTCTAAGGGTGTAAACCCTTTTACTCCCTAGAGAAGATAAACCTTAGCAAGGTCTTGCTACAAGGGTGTAAGCCATTTTACTCCTTGTAGCAATCCTTTAAGTTGTTTCAACAACAATAAAGGAGAAATTCCTTGATGGAGGGTGTATGCCCTTATAATCCTCCAAGGGTTTGACAAAGTAATCTTGAAATCAAGAAGAAACACACAAAATTGCATAAATTTCTTACCTAATCGAAGAGATAACATGAAAAAACCCTACTTATCAAAGATATTCCACCAAATTTCCAAGACCAAGCATTCGAGAGAAGTCAATAGCCTTTCCTCTACCAATATACAATTAAAGAAACCATTTTTCACAAGAGATAAGAGATAGCGAATTGCCCAAGTATGGAAAAAATTTCAACCAAGAGTTCTGTATTTCTCAAGTGAGTTATGTCTAAAATGAAAATGAGATGGCCTTTATTTATATGAGGCCACCTAAATGAAATTGTCCACATTAAAATGTCAAAACGAAATTATAATATGGCCGACCCCCTTTATTTTCCTTTACAACTTGCAAGAATAAAATTTACATAAAGTAAAACCCTCAAAAGTGTGTTGTCATTCCCTATAAGGGTGACGTTGAGCTTCAAGATGAAAATCCTTGGGCCTCCAAAGGCCATGTGTCTAGATTTCAAGTGATAGAGTTTCATGCCATGCCTCTCCTTCCTTCAAACTACATCACATGATGTCTGGTACCATCAAACCCACCAAAAACTTGGCCTCCACATGACATCAAACGCTTATAAGGTGACGTCCTAGGCGTCCCAAGGCCAATGTTCAGGTGCAATGGGATACAATTTCATCCTCTAGTGTTTTCAAAATGATTCCAAAGGCAATGTTCATCATCTCATGTGCACAAAAGCTTTGGGGTCCTCTACCCTTCTAGTGGGGTATGGCGTTCATCCTTGGGGTTTTCAACCCCCCATGAAGGTCAAATGGAAAAATTCTTCCATGGATATATTTCATCGAGCAAGGTCCTGCAAAACAAACAAGTATGCCCTCCAAGGGTCCACAAGTCACATGTATCATGCCAAGTAAGCCATATTTAAAAAAATAACCACTCAAACATGTGCATTAAATCCCCCCTTTTCAAACTAAACAAGTGCCCAAAGACCTTATGAAATTTTCCAAATTTAAGTATGGGAGGGTTGTCATGGTACCCTATTGAGTAGACCAATCCCAAAGTAAAGGAATGTTTCCCAAGAAGACCCTCTCTAAGTCATGAAATGAATATGAGGTGTATGGGGGTAATACTTTTGGGCATGGGGTTCTTGACATATAAATAATTCATATTATCTCATTTATCAGGGGCTGGCCCAAATTGTCATTACCTCCTCCACCACCTATAAATCCTAATGTTCAGATTGCCCCTGTGAATTCACTTGTTCAATCCTAACATGCCAGTAAAAGGATTAAAACTGATGTCCCCCATGTGCAAGATAAAGGAAAAGTTGTTGCCTTTCCTTCCTCTCCTTCAAATGACTCTTCAAAATATGCATCCTCCCGCATGCGTCTGAAGGATGATTATTCTCATGTAATTAGTGAAATACAAACTCAAGGTTCAAATCAACCTTGTGCTACTTCCGAAAAATCAAAAGAGGACAACAGTGATAAAAGAAAGATTGCCTCTCAGAGTGGCAAGTATGGATTTTAATTTATGTGTTTTTACAATTGAGTTGATGAAGACAATGGTTTGCAGAAATTTTGGACAACAAGCTCTTTTTTGGATAATATGGATTATGTGGATATTTATATATTTTTGGATATGATTTAAATTATTTCTGATATTTAAAGTTTCTATTTTGAAGGTATCCAAGGGAGTTACAAGGGTGGAATGTGTTGAATGATTATCCATTTGTGTTTTATTTAATAATTTGAAAAGAATAAAAGAAGGGAGTCACAAGGGGTCCCACCTACCTAGTTATTATTAATTAAAGACCCTTAACTATTATTATTATTATTATTTCTTCTAAACTAAATTAGTTAAGTCAAACTAACTTAACTAAAGAAAGTATTTGAACTACTTCAACTTATTTGGAAGGTATAAAAGCTAAATGAGAAGAAGAAACAAGATGAGAATAGAAGAAGAAATAAAGACTAAGGGTCATATTTTAGACAGAAAGGTTCAAAACTGAACCAAATCATTCAAATGCTTGTTTTAAAGGTGTTGATCCATCCTTGATAGTGTATGTATACCTGCTTGTTTATGGATTACGTTTCATAGCTGATAAAGGATATTTTGTAGAGTTAAATTGGAAACAGTCTGTGGCAAGCTGATCTAGATTATAATTTCAATTTTTACTTTTTGTCTGAGTCCTTTTGTAGGGTTTTCATCAAGGATCTCTAAATTATACTTTGGTCCATGCCCTCATAGGGGTTTTGTAAACAGAAAAACACTTTTTGATATCTCATAATGAAAAAAAAACAAATTACTATTCTGTGTCATTTGTGTGTATCTGTGACTTGGTTACTTTTTATTTTTGATCTCCATATTTACTTTTTGTAATCTATATATTTTTCAGAAACTTATATAAAAATTTCATGTTATTTTGCAACATTTGTTTCATTAATAAATCAGCCTAAACCCTTGTAATTAATACTTGTGGATTGGGAAAATATTTTTGAGGCTATAAAACATAGGGTGACATTCCCGAATATCTTGTCCTACCCAGGAAAGATTCGAAAATGTATGAGTTAGGTAATTCATATATTTTCCTCAACACTATGTGGAATCCTAGGAGAGGTTACTATGTTTACCAATTCACAATGAATGACCGAGGGGGTAAAATCATCACTGAAGACTAGAAATTGGGCATGGGAATGTTGGACACAAATCCACGACCCAAAACTAAGAAGAAGTGGTGTCACCCCGAGGATCTACCACTTTTCAAAGCCAAAAACTTGCGATAGTACAAATAGGTGAACGAAAGTGGGGAAACCTCAACCGATCTCTTTACTTGACCTTGTGTTTGAATCCTGTGTGAGAGTAGATTTCCTGACTAACATTAATTGCTACTAATAGATTTTACACTCTCTAGTATTCTATAGTTTCGTTCCTGTGGCCTTGAAGAGTTATCTCTCCACCCTACTATCAAGGCCCTAAAATCCTAGACTTGTTGGTTTTCTATCAAAGAGAAAAAAATAGTCTAATTGATTTTAGATCATGTGCCTGATTCCTTTTAATGGATGTTTGTTACTCAATAGGGTAAGAGGAAGTGTACTAGACAGTGTTATGACTTGACTCTAAACCGTGCACAAAAATGAAATGAAATGATTTCATTTTCGATGAATGATAGCTATGGTAAAGAGGAGAGTCTTTTGCTTTCCCAGATGTATATTCCCAATGCAATTTAATTCTCTCTAAAGTGCATGTTTGAACATACCCCTCTAGAATGCAAGATTTTCTTTTGTTTGTTTTTCAAATGCAATGAAACAATTTCAAACGCAACTCTTTTTTGCTTCATTACTTTCAAACAAAATAAAAGAATTGAATGATTATGCAAAGGATCATGAAGCAAAAATATGCAAACAAAAAATGCAATCAAAAAGTTGACAAGAACTCAAAGAATTCAAATTCAAGAACACCTCCAACACAGATTCAAATGAGAACCCCAAAAATCTAAAGTAAGAGAAAACCATGTTTTGAATCCTCAAAATTCACGTAGAAAAGATCAAAGATCAATACATAGTTGTAGGCAATAAGGCGAAGGAGTTCAGGAGTGCAGTCAAGGGATCATAAGTTTTTCCAAGAGGATAAGAGAAAGAAACTCAACAAAAAGGCTTAATACATCATATGCAATCCCCAAATCACTGAAAAGGAATCCAAAAGACAAAAATTAAAACACCTACAAGGGCTTGGAATTAAGGTGACGAAAATTTGAATGCCTACAACTTATGAGGATTAGAATATTGATTCCATAGACTTGGACAAAGGATCGAGTTAACCTAGGAAAGTAATGTACACTTCACAATTTGATAGGAGATGGAAACTTGAAAGAGGAAAAAAAAATATGACAATCACTAAACTTTAATCAATCAAATCCACAATCATGCATGCAAGATTCTGATATAAGGTTTTGAGGAAAAAATATGATAGAAAAGAGGAAAGGAAAGCTCAAAATCCACTCAAATATATGATTATCGCCCCTATAACATTGATACAGGGTGATGATCAAGGTTTCATTGCTCCCCAAGACATGTAGAGGGGGGGATAATCTGAATGTTATCACTCCTGTAACACTGGAGACATAGAAATGAAAAATGTTTCATCACTCTCCCAGACACTGAGAGAGGGGGATAATTAGGATGTTATCACCCTATATTTCCATATAGGTGGGATGCATTCTAGAAAGTGGTGAAAATACACAAACCTCACCCAAATCTAAGAAAGGGTAAGGTTCTTGACTCAGTATGCTTCCCAAGGATGATGAGGGAAGGGGAGAATTCAAAGAAGATGCATACAATCCAAAAGTATCAAGAAACAAACAAAAATTCAAAGGGCTAGAAAACACTAAGGACAAATTAAAATGAGTGTTCCCTAGTTGAGTCACCAATTTATGTTGTGGAAATTTTTTCCCTATGGACATGTGAAACCTCCCTTGGATCAAGACTCCTTTGATCCAAGACATAAGGTAACAAATGGTTCTCTACTTTCCCCTTAAATATATTGTATATTCCAACAAATAGAATTAGAATAGAAGACAAGAGAATGGGATAGATGACCTACCTCCTTTCATTCGGTTTCCCTCACTGCTCTGGTCCTTGATCTTAATTTCCAAGCTCTCGGTGCAAGAGAAATACCGCAAGAGACAAAACAACACTTCCTTCTTCCACAATACACTATTAGGAAAAATAGATCTATCTATATTAAACTAAGAAAAAATATATATGCATACAATAAGCAACATAAGCATGAGGGGAATAGGCCAAGTTTTTTTATATGGAAAGCAATGAAGAACTTACAACTTTGGTGTTGATTTTGTAACAAGTCCTCCAAGCTCTATTTTCCAACCCTTTGAATGTCATAAGACCAACAATATGATACTGCACATTTCTTCCTCCCGTTTTCACCCAAGAATGACCTTCATTAAATAGGATTTAAGGCATAACAACCATATGATAATTTGAGGAGAGGATAGGATCAAATGAGTATTTTTCTGAATAGACAAGATTGACCTTGCCTTGGATAGAGGGTAGCTCGAACCAAACCCTAACCAACTGAAATATCCCAGAAAAAACCTCTCAAAATAAGGCATGATGGTTGCAACCACTTCATCTCCCCCCTAGAACTGAGAAAATTTAAATGTTATCGCTCCCGTGCATATGGGAAGGGGAGTGATGATACTAAAAAAAGGCCAATAACTTAAGGTGAAAGGTAGTATTTTGACGTTCAGATGACAGATTTCTCCCCCAACATGTCTAGGGATCCTGAAAAATATTCCCACATGGTGATAAAATTATAACACTTAAGGTGATGAAATTGCAACACTTAAGTGCAACAAATAACTGTGTAAAACTTGCAAGATTTAAACACCTAAGAGTGTTAAGTATTGGTTATAATAATCTCCATAGTGGTATTCTTCAATCAATCACAAATGTCACCAATTTGCAGATGTTGGATTGATCCAACAACATATTCAATGGAAGAATACCATCAAATTTTAGGAGACTCCAGGGATTTACAATAAAAAATTCTTCAAAAGTCATGGCTAATGAGCTATATTTCCAATCTTAGGATTTTCATGAAAGGATTTGAGTATAGTTTGACATATGTGATTGCAACAAATACTATAATTGATTTATCCAACAATAATATTATAGGAGAAATAATTGACATCATAGGAAGTCTAAGCATCACACGGTTGTTGAATTTATCTGGGAACCAATTGGAAGGGAAGATACTTGCATCACTTAGTCAGATATATACTTTGGAACAATTGGACTGGGCCAAAAATAATTTAAGAAGATAAATTCCAAAAAATCTCTCTAAATTATCAATGTAGGTGGTTTTTGATGTTTCATCTAATAACACATGGTCTAATCCCAATAGGGACATAGTTTTCCACTTTAAGTGTAGCATAATTTCAAAAGAATAGGTGCTTATGGGGGTGTCATTTACATCCACACAATGAAAAAAAAATACCAATGAGAGAATAAAATAGTGGTAATACTAATAATGCCAAAGTGGGATGACTAAGTAGTTTGGATAAAAAAATTGCATTAATATCATTAGGTATGGGAGTAGGGATTGGATTTGGAGGAGTGGTTGCAATGTTCATATTATAAAAGAGAGATAGCAATTTGGTGTTTGGTATACTCAACAACAATTCACAAGTCTTCCATGGAGAGTATTGACTCCCTACATAATAAGGATGTAAATATGTTCTGTTAGCACTGAGAGTCACCCTCAGACTGCGGGAGGATAAGCCCAGTACCCATCGGAGTTTTTGGTGGATGTTGGTTTTATATGAGTGGAGGTCAGTGGAAAAAAATCAAAATATGAATGATGTTCAACAAAAAACTGGACAAGAAATTCACAGGGAAGTGAGGGCCACATTAACTTCAGTTGGTGAATTGAGTTTAATTGTGAGCAAAGGGAAGACTTAGTGAGAAAGGTGAAGACTACTATGGGCATCAGGCTTTCAAGCAGCTTGGAGTAAAAAAACTCAGACTTAAGATCACTCTTGAGACCAAGTTTCAGACACTAAAATATGTCCAAACAACATAGTCATACCAATACAATGATCAAACCCACATCACAGTGCAACTACAACAACCCAACTGGATCCTCCATGCCCGATCCATTCAGTGTAAGAGGGAGAAAGATAACAAGGGAGATGACTAAAAATGGTCGCGATACCACTGTAATCAAACCTACATTACAACAACATAACAACCCTTGATTGGATCCTCCGTGCTCGAGTGTTTTAGCACAATTTTTACAGAGAGATGAAAAGAAGCTGACTTCTGTTAACATGAAAGTCTCAAATTTGATACATAACCAGAGAACATTTCTGGCATCAAAACATTACAAAATAGGGAGCTCTGCTCAACCAGTTGATGACCATAAAAAAATATCAAAACTATCTATTTATACTCATAACAATTCGCCACTACCAAGAGTGTGATCTGATCATTACATTCAAATCATTGTGTCTGTGATTTCTTCTGTCAGACTAAATGTGCACCCCTCTGTCAGACGTGAGCTCATATCGACATGGGTTTTGCAGGAAAATCTGCCCACAGGGGTACCATGGGCTGATGGTTCAGTCCCCACGACCGGGCCTTCCATGCCTTCCATTTATGGAGTGAGCCGAGGTTTCAACCACCAACTCTATTTTCATTAACTACCTCCTTGAAGATTGAACAAGACCTAATGCTCAGGGGGCGGCTACGCGCTTCTCTCGGATAGGATGCCATATAAACACAAGATTGTGGGGCCGTCAAAAGCGGTTTGGATTCAAACTGCTTTTGGGCCCGCAATCCATCACATTTCGCCACATAGAATTTTTTCCATACCATGGTTTCCATTGCGAGACTACTCAAGAAAAATATCGCTCGAGCTTGTTGCATCCCCAAAATGGACTGTGGCCATAGGTCTAGTCTTGATCTGCGATCTGAGCACACCCACTAGATTTAGAGCCACTGCCAAGACTAATCTCCCACCAACTGTAGGATCTTCCAAAAGTGTGCCTTGGGATGGGGCGCTACGTTTGGCGTTGAACAATAACAACTCTCGGAGGATGATCTGATGTGGAGGCTTGACGTCACCATGTTGATATGTCTCGGATGGAGAGGTGACACATGTCACTCGAAAACAGGCAGAAAGCATGTCTAAAATTCTTGAAATGAGTGCCATGTATCATCTCTGGACAGATGCCATATGTTTGTGCTGATGGCTACCATGAACTTGGTGCTCTAGGGCTTGGGTGCTAGCTCCTTTTCCTTTGGCTCCTCTATGTGCTTTTACCCGGAGTTGGTGATCTGATGACACATGTCTTCTTGAATCGAATGACCGAGAATTACTTCGAGTCTATGGACTCCAGAAAAATCAAATCTCAAAATTCCTCTACCTTCAACTGCTTTTACCCAGAGTCATAGATTTGATGATGCATGGCCCTCTTGAGATCGACGAATGAAATCCCTTCGGGCTTTTGGCCACTTCGGCACTTTGACACTTCGACCACTTCGGGACTTCAGGCACTTCGACACTTCAACCACTTAGGGACTTTGGGCACTTCGACACTTCGACCACTTCGGGACTTTAGGCGCTTCGACACTTCGACCACTTCAGGACTTTGGGTGCTTCGACACTTTGGGACTTTGGGCCTTTGGGACCTTGGCGCTTTTCTTATTTTAAAACTCCTGAAGTGAAACTCCTAGAGTGATAGATCTGATGATGCGTGGCATTTTGGATTCAGATGGCCAAGATCCCCTTCGGGACTCTAGGATTTCGGGCCTTCGGGAGGAACTGCCACTAAGATCAACAGATCCCTACTGATTTTGAGATCAATGGTCCACGATTGCTTTGGGAGTTCGGGCTTCGGATCTCTGGAATTTTTATGCACTTTCTCACTTCGAAACTCTCGAAGCTCATTTCCTCAAACACTTGGATTAGTTGCCACCTGTCCCCTTTAATATCAACGACTCGTGATCACTTCAGGACTTCAGCTCTATACTTTGCACAACTTTAAGGTTCTGAATGCCGATGAGCCACTGATCTGAACTGCTCCAGGAATCTCCACCGTTGAAAGACTAAAACTGCCTACCACTTATGCTTCAAGCTCGAAATAGACTGCTTTGAAAGCTATATTTTGAGCTCAAGGCTGATACCTGCACAAGCAAAGGACTGGGTCACTTGCAACCCTTAGACAATCTTATGTGATAACATGTTCTATCATATATTTTATTATATCAAAATAAATAGTATATGGTGAATAAATAACTTGTACCAGGTGTAAAAAAGGAGAGAATATCATCATCATACAAAGAAAATGTGAAAATTTATAATAACATCTCATTGTTTGATAACCTAAAATTTATAATACCATTTCATTATTTATTTCACCAAGAGTAAAACCTAGTATGGGGGAGATGTTGTCTTGTTATGTAACGTTACATTACAACAAAAAAATAAAAATAAAAAAAACGTTATGTTACGTTACATGACAACAAAAAAAATTTAAATAAAAATAAATAACTACGCATGTACATATGTGCATGCCAACTCTAAAATATTAAAATAGTGTGGATCCATATTAAACTTGGATCTATCGAGCATCGATATGGAATAAATTTCTTAAGGTGTATTTTTTTTTTATCATTTAATATGAAGGAATTAATATTTGACATGGAATGAAATGATAAAAAAATTTACACCTTAACAAATTTGATCCCTCTTGGTGCTTGATAGATCCAGGTTTAAGATGGATATATATTGGTGGTTAAAACATTTCAATGGTGTGTTGTTGAGTATGAAGGAGATGTGATTTATTTCATGCTCAACATGGAGTGTTTGTGTGTGAAGTAAAAAAAATCTTATGATTAAAACATTTCAACGGTGTGCTACTGAGTATGAGGGAGATGTGTTATTTCTTTTGTGCTCAACATTTAGCTCTCTCTCTCTCTCTCTCTCTCTCTCTCTCTCACACACACACACACACACACACACACACACACATTAAGATTCATTGTAGATCCATCTTAATTCTTGATCTATCACGAGTCGAGAGGGATCAAATCCATTGAGGTGAAAACCTTTTTTAGATTGAAAAAACTTGAGGAATGGTTTGCACCTTGAGGGATTTGATGCATCTTGGTACATGATTTATGGAATTAAGATGGATCGTGGTTAAAACATTTGAATGGTGAGTTGGTCACTATGACGAAGATATGTGATTCTTTCCATGCTCAACATGGAGTTCACATGTGGCATATACTTTTTGACAAAAAATGTCAATCTCTTCTTAAAAGACTTAAGCAATGCTTTAAAACTAACATCATATTTGAACAGTATTGAAGTTGACTATCTGAATTTTACATCAACCCTCTCTACTTCAATTATCAATTTCTCTATTGAGGTTCTACATAAAAATAAAAACAATACAACTAACCCTTGGTACGATAATGAATGTAAAATTTCTAGAAAAAACATTAGGGATGCTTCCAATACATCTTTAAAAAATGATAAGATAAATAGATACAAAACCTTAATTAAATGAAAAAAGGACTATATACATAGAAATAAAGAGAAAATTTTGCACCGATTTAAGATAGATCATAAGAAATTATAGAGGCAAACTCTTACTCATAAAACTAAAGAAAATAATAATATTCCCTTGACGAACTGAAATTTCTACCTTAAAAATATGTATGAATCCCCTAACGTCATGGATAACATGCCAAACATATTTACAAAGGATGACATTTTTTTTATAGAATACATTAAGTTTTGGATTAAGCATCTCTCAAAAGGAAAATCTAAGGGCATCGAAGGTTACCAAGATGAAATATTAAAAATTGGAGGACCTATCCTCATCCCTCACATACATAAGCTATTCAATTTAGTTATTTAACAAGGCTTCCTAAAACCTTGGACTTCAAGCCTCATTGTCCCTATTTTTAAAAGAGAGGATAAAATAAATCCCTCTAATTATAGGACCATTATGATTATCCCCATTTTAGCTAAACTATATGGAAGTATTTTGGAAAAGAAGATCGATACATGACTATAAATATATGGAAAAAGAGATAGAGGCCAGGCTGGGTTTAGAGGCCTCCATTCCATTGTATAACACCTTGTTACATTTAGGATCATTGCAGAGGAGTGTCGTAATGATAAAATTATTCTCCTTTTTTTTCGTTGATTTTAGAAAAGATTTTGACACTGTTCCCAGGTCTAACCTTTGGCATATGTTAGAAGAGCTTAAAGTACCTTTCGAGTTAAGATCTGCTATAGTAAGGATATATGAGAAATTTATTTCCAATTTTAGGAACACTAAGGGCTGGTAAGAAGAAATTAACTATAATATAGGAGTCAAGCAAGGTTTTCCCCTATCCCCTACCCTTTTTGGCATCTATATTGATAAGTTAAAAGATTGTTTGGAAGATGCAGGTTGTGTTGGCCTGACTCTTGCTAGTATAGTCATCATCCTCCTTTATGCTGATAATATTGTTCTTATGGTGACGAGTCCCTATGATCTAGGTAAGCAATTAATAACCCTCAAGGAATTCTGATATAGCATGGGCATGACTATGAACACTGAAAAAATAAAGGTTATGATATTTAAATAAAAAATGATCACCTACGATACTTTGGTTTATGAAAACAATAGCTTGGAGGAAGTTCCTTCATACAAGTATCTTGGAATTGATATCCACGACAAGCTCAATTGGAACTACATCATTGAAAAAAGGATAAATGGAGGGTGGAAAGCTTATTATGGGCTATTTTTTTTTTTATAAATCAACATATCTTTGGCTTTGGAATAAAAAAAACTCATCTTTCACACTCTCATCACTCTAGTTATCTTATATGGATGTGAAGTTTGGAGTTGCAGTAAATATAGAGAATCCTGGAGAAAGATAAAACATATCCAACATAATTTTATAACTTATAATCTCAAAATGAAGATAAATACACCCTATCCTATCCTCCTCATAGAAGAAATCCTTTCACCCATTGAGATCATTGCTAGGATTATATACCTAATGTACAAGAACAAGATAAACAACATGTATGACAAGAGGCTCCCCAAAATTGCTTCAAACACTAGCCAAAACCGCCAGCGGCTCAAGAGGGGATAACATAAATATGTGAAATATTGGCTAAATCATTGGGAAATACGAGAAGAAGCCATAATGCAAAATATCGATAATATTAAAAATATTATCACTTCTAAATTTAAGGAGAATATCTGGTGTGATAAATAGTTAGTGGATAAAAGAAAATTAAGATACTATAAGGAGGTGGTCAACCTTAATTTAGAATATCAAAAGTACCTCTCAGTTTTGAAAAGTGAAAAGAAGAAAATCAACATTGCTAAAATAAGAACAAACCCTCATGAGATACATAGTGAAATTGGGCATTGGAAAACTCCCAAAACACCAGGGGATGAGAGAATCTGTCACCTTTGTGACACTAAGAGGGTAGAAGATAAAAAACACTTCTTCTTGGATTTCCCTACCTATACCCATATTAGATTCCAATTTAAAAATATCCTCCATATTATTGACCTTCCTAACCTCCTAAGTCATCGAAAGTGATATTGGAACTCTTCTCTCAATGCTTTTTGAGCATAGAAATACAATTTTAAAGAATTTGAAGTAGTCTCTTACCTTCTTAAGGTATGATAGACCAATTGGTCTCAGTGGACATTAATCATGATCATCATATATCCATCTTAACTACATATCTATCATGCTTAGAGAGGGATGGAAATGCGATTTTTTTTTATAGATTAAACAAACTTCATGAAAGGTTTTCACCTCGAAGGATTTGATCCCTCTCAACACATGATAGATCATGGATCTGCGTTGGTTTTACTAAAGGTGGAGATTGAAATATTTTATTCATTTTCAGCATTGAAATATTTTTTAGTTATTAACATTTTTTTAAAATATCAGTGTCAACTCCATGTTGAGCATGGAAGGAATTGCACATCTCCCTGATACTGGGATTTTTAGTTAAGGTGGATATTGAAATATTTTGTTTATGTGAATTATTATTTTGTTATTAATATTTTTTTTAATAGCACGCGTCAACTCCATGTTACTTTATATTTATATAACATTTTTTTTAATTTTTTCATTAGCATGTTCTCTTAATGTTTTTCGAGCACACAAATAAAAATCTAAGGAATTCCAAGTAATTCCTTACCTTCTTAAGGTCCCATAAAAAAAATCGATCTTACTAAATGTTAAACATAATCATCATAATTTATCTTGATATATTTTAGGGACTATTTAAAACTTCTCTTAAAGCCTGTTTAACGATTTAACAATTTTTGTCATACCAAAAATTAGTTATTTTAATTTTCCTTTATACTTTATAGAAGTTGAAAATATCATGATAAAGTTATGACAAAGGTAATTGATATTGTGACAGACTCAAATATATGAAATTATTATAAAATTATTATATATCATCATTATTAATTAAGATCATATTAAATATTTTAATATACTTTATTAAAAATAAAAAAATATATATTTTTCATAAAAATAAATACAATTATAGAATTTTTTTTTAAATAATTTAACTTTATCATTGTACTAAACATTTAGAAAAAACAAATACAATTAAATCAAAAGAAAATCTATGTTATATAATCATCATCATCATCATCTAATTTTAAGGTCATGGCTAAGCCAGACACCAAATTGGTGTATGGAACCCCCTTGTTTGTGGGACAATAGACCCCCTCCATGAAACGATTTG
>ML787284.1:490545-516989 GCA_009831015.1 Picea engelmannii | reverse complement strand
ATATAAGTGAAAGATAACATCTCACTTGATTTTGATTTTGGAAAATATATGCTTTTTGTTTTGCTTCTCCAAAATTTTGTTACATGAATATTGGTAGACAAACAATACTTGGATTCAATGTTGGAATTTGAATCAAACCATACTTACAGTGAGGGATTAGAGTTTGAAAAGTAAACAATTTGTCAAATTTGATTTTGAAAATTTCATTACCTATTTTGAATTTTTTTTTAAAGATTCATAATAGTTATTGTATATTTTTAATTGTATTTTATGAACAAATTTCCCATGAATGACAATTTAAGGGTCAAATTCCATCCCTGATGGAAATGAATTTACCTACACTAACCAAATTTTAAGATGTCATGGAAGACCTCCAGTCAATTCATCGACCTCTCTTACTTAGTATGAAAAAATTTCCTTTCTTTGTTAATGTCCATGTTTTCCATGATATTACATGACAAATTTTTGATGGATCTCTCATGAATTGACCTTTGTTAATGTCCTATCCTTTTCATGATATTGAACAAGAAATTTCCTACCTTTTTCATGATATTGCACTAGAAATTTTAATTCCTTTCACATGGATCAAAACCACTGTAAAATAAGACCTCGAGTCAATACATCGATCTCTCTCTTGATCAATACAATGATATTTCACTTTCATCATTACTCTCTATCATGCATTGTAATTGCATCGAAATTTCCTATTCATCTTTCTTGACTTTGTTAATGTCTATCTTTTTCTTGATATTTGATTGGAAATTCACGGTGGATCAAAACCATTTTTAGAGAAGAACTCGAGTCAATACTCCAATCTCTCTCCCAGTCAATACCACTATATTTCACTTTCCTTGTTACTCTCTCTTATGCATTCTAATTTCATTGGAAATTTCCTATGGATCTTTCTTGACTTTGGTAATGTATTTGTTTTTCCTTGATATTGCATTGAAAATTTCCTGTAGCATATTTCCTAACTTTTCTTTTCCTAGGGAAGACTGCCACTAATTTTTTATTTTTATTTTATATAATTGACAAATTATTTTCCTGTAGCATATTTTGTGTTTATATATATATCTCAGAGCACAACTCACAAGAAACTTTGAATGATGTTTGAGTATCGAAGAGTGAGAGAGGGGAAAAATGGATCTTAAAAGACTTATTTTCAAGATGGTTGTGTAGATTTTTGTTATCTTGGAAACGTCTCTTTTTGCTACAACATCTATTAATAATTAAGTTGGAACCCTTATTCCCATACTCATCACCATGAAGATAGTTTGTATGATATTGATCATCTGAATGAACACATGGCCGTTGGATTAATTTCACTTCAACCGTAGTCTGGTTATGATAATTTGATTTGAATGAACATGTGATGCTAGAAAGGGATCATCACGGATTCCCATCATCAATGGACCATCACTAGAAAAGGGATGTGATTGCTCTTTTATCCTTTAAAAATAATACAAGAATAAATCCCTTTGGAAAGTGGTCCAACTGGACAACTGAGAAATCAAAGGAGGTATTCTCATGGTATGGTATTACCTGCAAGAGACACACTAGAAAATATGTTACCGTAATACTTCCTGTTTCCATATGTGATGATGATATACTTGGCGTGGATTCCAAATAACAATTGAAAGGTACTTTTTCCCCATCTCTCCTTAGCCTCTAATTATTGCACACATTGAATCTTTCTTGTAATAGTTTGATGGGGATCGTACCAATAGAGTTTGGTTGCCTAGTATAGTTGGATCATCTAAACTTGAATGGGAATTTTCTGGGTGGTAGTATGACAACTTCTGTAAGAAACTACACATCCCTTCAAGAGTTTTCCATTACCCACAACAATATTAGTGGTCCAATTCATTCTTTTTTTTGGTTTAAAAAGAAGTCTACTATATCTCGTCTTATCCTGGAACTCATTAACTAGTCACATCCCTCCAGCTCTAAGCAATTTTACTTAGCTATTGTACATGGAATTTAGTTTCAACAAGTTGAGTCGAATGATTCTAGCCCTCGAGAATTATGATTAGTTGTTCCACCTCAACTTTAGTGTCAACAACTTGAGTGGAACAATTCCATCTCTTTGCATATATGCCCAACTATTTCACATTGATTTCTCTGGTAAAAACAATAGTGGCAAAATTCTAGTTCAAATGGGGTCGTTAAATATGGAGATTGTTAGCACTAGAAGACACCTCTGGATTGCAGCAGAGGTAAGCCCAGTACCCATCAGTTTTATGTCACGATGAATAAATTTAAGGGGGGTCAACTCATGATAGTATCGCTTTAACTTAGAAAACTGGGCTGATATGCATAGGAAGATGAGGTCTTGATCTAAATTCAATTAGTAAGTTGCAACAAGGGTGAGTAGGGGGCAGAACTTGAGGAGAAAATGTGAAGGAGTGCTATGGACATCTGGTCTTCCATTAGCCTAAGGAGGAAAATCTTTGAATACAAGATCCTCTTGAATCCAAAGTTTCAAAAAAATGATGATGATGTAACAACATTGCAATCAAACATACATCACAACATGATTACAACAACTCAACTGGATCATCCATGCCCGAGCCTTCAATATTAGAGGAAAAAGAGGTGGAAAAGAAGGTTGACTTTCATTTAAACAAGAAGTCTCAAAATTCAATACATAACCAGAGAACCAGAGGCTTTACTAAAACTTTACATATAGGAACTTAGCTCAACCATCGACCTTAACAAAATATCAAAACTGAGTATTTATACTCAGAACAACTTGCCACCACTAGGAGTATGACCTAGCTATAACAATCAAAGCTTTACATCTGTATCTTTTTCTATTAGGCTTCACTTGCATTCTTTTGTTGGACGCGAGCTCATATCAGTATGGACTTTGCAGGAGGATCCGTTGACAGGGGAACTTTGTGATGACAATCTTCCTCCAAGGCCAATCCTTCCATGCTTTCCATTTATGGGGTGAGATGAGGTTTCAACCACTTCCCCCATTTTAATTAAATACTTTCATCAGGATCGAGATGAGGTCTGGCACCCATGAATTCTCGAGGCGATGCTCATGACTCCTTCAATTCAATTATGGTGCCCCGAGACCATGTAGATATTCTCCTGAGAAC
Organism: Picea engelmannii; assembly: GCA_009831015.1. Taxonomy (NCBI): domain Eukaryota; kingdom Viridiplantae; phylum Streptophyta; class Pinopsida; order Pinales; family Pinaceae; genus Picea; species Picea engelmannii. The sequence continues at coordinate 513,882 of ML787284.1, read as the reverse complement.
AATACGGGCACTCTCGGCCTTTGGTACAACTCCTCTCCATCGCTCCAAGTGACCTCGAGTCATGACCTAGAGATCCTATGTGAAATTTTAAGATTTCACATTTCAGGAGTCTTCACTACATTTGATTCCAAATACCCCGATGCTCGATCTTGCGAAATGGCCTATCCAGATCGACGGTCAGACTTTCTTTGAACTTAACAGCCAGGATGATTGCTCAAAAACCACAGCCACCCACCACTCAATAGGCACTTACTTTATTTATGGACCTGCTTTCCATATGACCACAGGTTGTGATCCTGGGCCCAAATCCCATGTGTTTCGTGAACTTGCATTGTGCTCCATGTTGAAACCTCTGACTCACGAAATCGTGAATTCTCAGATCCGGGGCCATGCGTCCCTTTGAATTGGACGACCCAGATAAATATCGACATTTTGGGATTTCATACCTTCGACACTTCGGTACTCAGACCTTTGGCACATTCCTCACTTCAGCCTTCCTAAAATGACTTTCCCTGTGATTTGGATATGGTGCCACGCGTCTTGCTGGATCAGATGATCCACTCTAATTTTGGGTTTTGGGAGTTCGAACCTTCTACAAACAACTTGAACAACTCTTCATACTCCCGATTCCTACAATTATAACTCATCATTGATCTCTGAACTTTCTTTCTCGCCTGATCTTTGAACTTGCTTGCTCGCTTGTTCCGAGTCTATATCAGATCGCTCTAAGTGTTGTGCTTTGTGCTTACAACTTTGGCCTCTGCAAACAGACATTTGGATGATTGACTGAGGGCTTGGGAAAGAAAAAGGATCAATGATAGAGGAAAAGAGGGAAGTGATCAACCTTAGAGAAAAAAACAAAGTAGAGGTCCGAGACTTCTCAGGAAAGATGACAAGGAAAACAGGTCATTCAAACGAATGAAGGAAAATAGAAGAAAAAACTACAAGCCGAAAGAGAAAAACTTAATATTGGGTCTGCAAAAAGGAGAGAGAGAAGGAAAAAATACAGACTTGGGTAGAGACCACAAACCCACAATACTATGGCAAGTTTATGTGATAACATTTGGCTCCACATGGGATGGCATGCTCCCTGCGAGCTTCCAAGAAAAGTAGTTCCAATGCCATAGTATTGGGTTATGGAGTCTAGCTATTTAAAACAAAATAAACATAAAAACAAGAATGGTATTTACAATGGTGGGACGCCGACTGCGGATTTAAACAAAAAACGTTTTTAGAAAGTTCCCATTAACAAGGCCACCAAAAACTTCATCGCCCTCCAAATTCTGCAACCTGAAAGTATTATTAGGGAATATCTCAGAGATTCTGAAGGAGCTGATCCACAGGGCATCAAATTTACCATGCTTTCCTTTTTCCTACTTGGGTGCATCCCATTTTAGCACTAGATCTCCCAGCTGGAAATCCTCCTTTCTTACTTTCCTGTCAAAAGCCTACTTGATCTTCTGTTGATGTTCATGTGCTTTGTCTAGTATCTGCTCCCTAGTCTACTGCACTTCTACCAGCTGCAGTATCCTCTTGACCATGTGATTAGGTTCTCCTTGGTAGTCCTAAAATAAATTTTCCACTGGCAAGGCAAGATGAGAAGGAAAGATGGCCTCAACTCCATACACAAGATGAAAAGGAGAGATCCCAAGAGATATTTTTGTTGTCACTCTGTCATCCCATAGAGAAAACTTGAGCTTTGAATCCCATGCTTTCTTATTGTCTTCTAACATTCTTTTGATGATCTTTATAAGGCTCTTGTTAGAAGACTCTGCCAGCCCATTCCCTTGGGGGTAGTAAGGAGTTGAGTGAATCAATGTAATTACAAACTGCTCATAGAATTGAATCAATGGTTTGGCTTTAAAGGATGCAACATTATCAGTGAAAATTCTTTTCGGACAGCCAAACCTTGGTATAATATCCTCAAGAAAACCAATGATTATCTTATGAGAAGCACTCCTTGTGGGGACAACTTCTATACACTTGGTAAAGTAATCTGTGGCAGTCAACATCCACCTGTGCTGACCACTAGAAGATGGATGAATCTCCCTGATAAAATCTAGGCCCCACTATTGAAAGGGTCCTAAAGCCGCCACAAGTTTCAAAGGCAAGGACTTGAGCTGTTGTTTTCTTGAGAATTATCTGACACTTGACACAAGCCCTAATTTTAGCACAAACATCAGTGAATAGGATAGGCTAGAAATAGCCAGCTCTGAGAATCTTGTAGACTATGGTTTTCCAGAAGTGATGTCCCCCACACTATCTATCATGAAAGTCAAACATGATCTTTTGGGCTTCTTGCGGGTCTAAACATCTCAATAGCACCCCTAGAGGATCTTTCCAATACAAAACTTGATCAATGAGGCAATATTTAATTGATCTGAGCTTTAAATATCTCACTTTGGTTTTTTCCATGTCATTAGGAGGCTGCAACTTCTATAGAAATAAAATGATGTCCTTGTACCAAGCACATTCTGCTAAGGGAGGGTAGGCTTGAGAACTCGTATAAGACAACTCACCCTGCTGATCTTCTGAGTAAGCGTTGATGAAATTTACCCCTAAGGATTTGCAAATAGTTTCAAACAACAGCTTGGCTAAATCTTTACCCTTAACCAACTTAGTGGGTCTTATCTCCAAGTCAAATTCAAGGATTTTAGTAATTCATTTTCTCCTTCTCCCGTCCATGTCGGGATGAATGAGAATCTCCTTCACAGAAGCTAAAGGGACATATGCAATGATCTTTGAATTCAAAACATAGATCTTGAAATATTTTAGGTCTTTCACCAAAGAATAGGCCTGCTTCTCCATAATGTTATATTTGATCTCTGCATCTCTTAATGCCTTGCTGAAAAAGGAAATAGGCTTCTCCAGCCCCTCGACATTCTTCTGCAATAAAACAACTGTCACTGTGTTAAAAAAAGCAAAGGAAAAAATCAGAAAATCCTTGAAATAATCAGGACTGATAAGAACTTGTGACTCAGTCAAGGCCTTCTTGATTTGATTGAAGTAATTTCTGGACTCAGCAGTCCATTTTACTTCATTCCCCTTCCTGAGCATGGTTGCAATATGCTTCAACAATTCAACAAAATTTGAAACAAAACTTTTTAGAAAATTTATCTTTCCCAGGAAAGACTGAAATTCCTTCCAGGATCGGGGAAGTGATAAGGTTGGATAGCTTCTACTCTACTTGAATCAATCCTGACCCCCTCAACTGATACTATGTGCCCCAACAATTTTCCCTCTCGGATGACAAACAAAGACTTCTTGGGATTTAGGGAGAGACCAAAACTTTTGCATTTTAGGAAGACCCTTCTTAGATGTTGGCAATGTTCTTTATCAGATTTGGAGAAGACTGTAATGTCATCTAGATAGATGACTACAATTTTATCCCTTTCTCCAATGAAAGCGATGTCCATGGCTCGTTGGAAGGTTGCTCTTACGTTTATCAATCCAAAGGGAATTTTGGCATACATGAATGTTCACAATGGAGTGGTGAATGTTGTCTTCTCTCTATCCTCAGGTAAGACAAAAATTTGATTGTAGCCAGAAAATCCGTCAACCATGGACATCCTGGACGCACCTGTCACCCTTTGCAATATGTGCTCCATTTTCAGGAATGGGTAATTGTCCTTCTTGGAGCTTCTGTTTTGGTTTCTGAAATCGACACAAAGTATGATTTATCCACTCTTGTTTTTCACTGGGATGAAGTTATCCACCCATTCAAAATGCCTTAAAGGAATGATAATCTGAGCGTCCAAAATATTCTTTACCTCTTTCTCCATGATAGGCAACAACATGGGGTTGATCTGCCTCAGCTTCTTCCTAAATGGTTTGGCCTATTCCTTCAATGGGATCTTATGCTCAATGATGTTTGTGTCGTATGTTCTGAGATCCTCATAAGTCCAAGCAAACACATAAGAAAAATCCTTTAATATCTCAGCATTTTTAGACCTTTGTTCCTGTAACACCCTGTTTCCCCTAGTCTGTAAAAATAACTATATTGGCCAATAATTATGGAAAACTCCAAGATGTGAATGTGTGATTTGACGGACCCTGTATAAAGGGTTGAAAAATGTAAATGATGTGTGTATATATATGTTGCATGACTGCTGAGAGGGGGATGTGCTGAAAAAAGAGACCATGATGGCTGATGAAAGGTGGTGGAAGGCACCTAGAATGGTGGTGTTAACTTCCACCGAACCAATACCGTATTGGTCTTTACTGGCTCAAAGACCAAAGATGCTCTCTGTCCTTGGAATGAATTACTCACCAGGATGGTAGGTGGGGAGGCTCCTCATGAGTTAATGAGGGGATGGGGGTGAACCGCCCATCCGTAGAAGACCTCAGACCTGACCACTGCGGGAAAATTCGTGCCACATGCAACCTTGTAGGAAAAAAAAAGAAAGGAAGTGTGGGGATAGAGCATGCACCAGGAATCATAGAAGGAGAACCAGAGGAACTCCAGAAAATACAATGAGTCTTGAGTAGAGGAGAAGGAGAGTAACCTTTGTCCTTGACTTCCAATGAGCGGGAAGTAGGAGACTGAGTCTCAAAGCCTCATGGTCTAGCTCGGGGGTGGCTAGTGGTAAATCCGTTGGGAGTCGTTGAGCCTACGATTGGGTGGAAACAAGCACCCCTCTCAGTGGTCGTGCCATACTTGGTGTTCTTTCTGATAAGTGTTTACATCTCATATCTGGAATTGAATAAAATGAATGCATTCTCATGTTTGTACACTTATAAATGATTGATTTATGTATAGAAGTGTTTGCCTGGTGTTTCGATCAGCAACAATGAATGCGTGCTTATACTTATATAACTATAATCGATTTACGTATAGAATGAATAAGTTCATATTTTCAGCTCGTTCCCTGAAGAGTTGTCCCATGTACTTGAACCATTGCATGCCCTGGGTTGTTTTCCCAAAGGCACCTCCTTTTGGGAAGCTCCATCATATTCCAGAGCTGGAGTGAGTTCCTTGAAAGGACTACTGTTTTTAAATAAATACTTAAGCTTGCCTCACCCCTGTCACAGAGTTCATAGCTTGATAATTTAAGAAGGCCTTTCAGTCAGGTCACCAAGCCTGGTGATAATTACCCAAGAGTCTGTTGAAGGATTTTATGGCCTAAGTTTGGAAACCTTGCACCAGAAAGAAATGGTATAGCCTGGTTAGAGTTTGGTGTTTTGGCATTTTAGCACCTGGGATACCCAAGGGAAAGTTTCCTTGTCTTCGCATGTCACAAAATCATGAAATGGTATAGCCTGGTTAGAGTTTGGTGTTTCGACATTTCGACACCTGGGATGCCCAAGGGCAAGTTTCCTTGTCTTCACATGTCACGAAATCCTGACTTGCGAAACCCCGAAATGGTATAGCCTGGTTAGAGTTTGGTGTTTTGGTGTTTCGGCACCCGGGATACCCAAGGGAAAGTTTCCTTGTCTTCACATGTCACGAAATCCTGACTTGCGAAACCCCGAAATGGTATAGTGTGGTTAGAGTTTGGTGTTTCGGCATTTCGGCACTTGGGATACCCAAGGGAAAGTTTCCTTGTATTTGCATGTTGCGAATTCCCTACTTGCGAAACCCCGAAATGAGCTTAGTGTATATATATGAACTTCATAGTTTTGGCTCCCGGAAAACCTAGATGCGAGATCTCTTGTCGTCGCACATCGTGAAATCCAGACCTGTGAAACCCTGGAATGAGTTTAGTGATTCATGGATATATGGTTTAGAGTTTCGGCTCCCGGGTATCCTAGATACAAGGCCCCCTCGTCCTCGCATATCGCGAAATCCTGACTTGCGAAACCTCGAAAGGAACTTAGTAGATATATGGGTTTCAGTGTTTCGGCACCCGAAAATCCAAAGGGTATGAACCCCCGTCTTCATACATCGTGAAATCCCGGTACACGAAGTTTCGGTGAGTGAAATCCTGAAGCAGCTTGGTGTGAATAGGATTTTGGGTTTTGGGGTTTGATGAGTCAAAGAACTCGACACCCTTGCATTTCAAACTCCCTGTTTTCGAAGTGCCGAAATGTGAAGGGCACCTCTTGGCTTAGCCCGGGGTCACAACTGAAGGAAACATGGAAGTGAATCCTACACTTGGTGCGTGAATTGTACACGATGGATTTTCAACGAAAGAACCAGTGATTTGGTTTGGTGAAGGTCTCGATTGGAGGACCTAGCCTACACTAGAACATCATAGGAATTCAGAAACTCTGTCCCTCGATGATGAAGAAGAAAGAAAAAGCTAAAAAATCTTAGTTCCCATAGTGGGTGTGTTACAAATTGGTATCAGAGCATGGTTACAACACTTGGCCTGCTTGGGCTCATGAACGGATTGTGCAGAGACTCCATTCGAAGTAATGTTAAAAGGAGTAACTCTTTATCTTGACCCCCTCAATTAAAAGTCGAAGTTAAAAATGAAAACTCCTATTGTGTGTGTGCATGTGAAAAATATGAATTATGTACTGGTCATAAATGAATATAAATATTGACTAACAACCAACGTTTTTCTTTTTCACACAAGCGGAAGATCAACCGCGGGAAATTACAGACGTATAGAATGGTGACTCACCATGAAGTGGGGGAGGGTTCCCACAATAGAGATGAAGAGTCTGACGAAAGGAGGGCAATAGGGACCCCTCTAGATCTAGCTGAGATTGTGAGGAGCCTCATGGTCGAATTGTAGAGATGCAAGGCTGACAATGAGAGGATGATAAAAGAGCAAGAGAAGCAAACAAAAATTAATGCAGTTTTACTGCAGAGCTTATCCGACATACAAAGACAATTGCAACATGAACCTAAGATATAGAAACGTGGTCATGTTAGTGGACACATTGAGAGGATCACCTCGAGAAAGGTCCACCCCAGAGATAAGGGACAAGCGTCAGATGATTCCTCTGGAAAGGAAGATGGCGACTCGGAGGGATCTTCTAGCAGTAGAACTAGCTCTCATTCCCAAAGAAAACGAGGGAAGCGAAAACTTTCCAAGAATCATAATCTCGAAGAGTTCAAGAAGGCCAAACCACCCTCCTTCGACGGTGAAATAAAGAAAGGAGAGGAAGCGGAGGCTTGGCTGCTTGGACTAAAGAAGTATTTCAGAGTCCTTGACTTCTCAGAAAACTTGAAGGCCCGAGTAGCCACCTTCAAATTGAATGGAAAGGCTTCCATTTGGTGGGAAGACCTTAAGAATGTAAAAGGGATTCACGAAGAAGACCTGTATTGGGAACAATTTGAGAAATACTTCAGGAAGAAATATCTATCAGAAAAATACTTCGACGAAAAGGCTAAAGAATTCTATGAACTCAAGCTGGGGCAACTCACCATAGAGTAATATGTCAGCAGATTCCTATATTTGTTGAGGTATGTACCCTACATAAAAGTAGAAAAGGAAAAGGTGCAATGATTCATCAATGGACTACCTAAGGACTATCAGAACAAGATTGAATTTAACGAACCAAAGACCTTAGAAGATACTATCCAAAAGGCAAGATCTTGTTATGAACAACTTGGGCATCGGACAGGACCTCACGAAGGCTGGAAGCAAAAGAATAGTTCGGGATTCCAAAAAAAGGGGTTTAAATCCCCAAGATTTAAGGACTATAAAAAGAACTCAAGGATGAGCTTCCCAACCCGAAGTGTACACCAACAAAACTTTCCCTCCTTGAGAGGAAATAAACTTTTTGGATTTTCCCCAGTAAAGACTGATAACCCAAAGAGAAAACCTTTGAAATGTTGGGGTTGTGGAGAAGAACATCTACCGAGGGACTACTTGCACCGACAACAGAACAACCAAAGAATTTACAATGTTCAAGAAGCTACCACCGTCAATAAATTGGCCAGGAGTGTACCGCAAATTTATGCAACCTTGGATAATAACCAAGCTGACCACCAAGCTTTAGTGGTGGAAATTGAAGGTATGATCACCAACCATCTAGTGTCTATTTTGATTGACCCTGGTTCAAATTTGAGTTATATAGCCCCTAAGCCTGTGGATAAATGCAAACTATAGCCACATAAAAATGCCAATCCATGGTTGGTACAGTTAGCCACTGGCACCAAAACAAGGGTAGCAGAGGTCATACCAGCTTGCCAATTCATTATGGGCGAATTCCCCACCCAAGCAACCCTTAACATATTACCCCTGGGATCGTATGATCTGTTGATTGGTATGGACTGGCTAGCCACCCATAAAGCCAAACTGGACTGTTACCATAAAACCTTGGAATGTGTAAGTGAAGAAGGAAGAAAAATAACCCTTCAAGGGATCCAAAAAATTGTCTCGGTGAGACAAATATCAACTCTTCAAATGAGAAAGTGTTGCAGAAAAGGATGTCCACTATATGAAATACAGATGTTGAAAACAATTGAAGGTGACAAACCAAGCCTCAAAGACCACCCCACACTAAGAGAATACAAAGATGTATTTCTAGAAGAGGTATTGGGTTTACCTCCGAGAAGGGACATCGACTTCTCAATAGAACTTGCACCAAGAGTGGTTCCAGTGTCTAGGACACCCTACAGGATGAGCACACCTGAGCTAGTTGAACTTAAATTACAACTAAAATAAATGATGGACAGAGGCTATATCCGGCCCAACGTGTCTCCATGGGGAGAACCAGTCCTTTTTGTGAAAAATAAATATGGTACCCTCCGACTGTGTATAGATTATAGACAACTCAATAAGGTAACCATAAAGAACAAGTACCCCTTACCCAGGATCGATGACTTGTTTGATCAATTGGGAGGTGCCTCTATCTTCTCGAAGATCGACTTGAGATCTGGATACCATCAAGTCTGAATCAAGGGCGAAGACATCCACAAAACTTCCTTCAGGATGAGATATGGTCACTACGAGTTTGTGGTAGTACCATTCGGATTGACCAATTCCCCTACCACTTTTATGTGCTTGATGAACAATGTGCTCAGCAAATTCCTAGAAAAATTTGTGTTGGTTTTTATTGACGACATATTAATTTACTCCAAGAATAGAGAGGAACATGAGGAACACCTTAAGCTTGTGCTTCAAGTGCTAAGAGAACATCAACTCTATGCCAAATTTAGCAAGTGTGACCTTTTCCAGAAGCAAATACATTACTTGGGCCATGTCCTATCTGAAGAAGGGGTAGCAGTAGACCCTGATAAAATCAAGTCTATCATGGAATGGACTACCCCGAAGGACGTTTCGGATATCAGATCCTTTATGGGATTGGCAGGATACTATAGGAGATTTATAAAAGGATTCTGCAAGATTGGGAGTCCAATCACTACCCTCTATAAGAAGGGGACAAAATTCACATGGACACAAAAATGTGAAGAATGATTTCAAACCCTGAAACATCTACTGACCCACGCACCCATGCTGAAGATCATCGACCATGAAGATGATTTCCTCATATGCACAGATGCCTGTAAGGAAGGGCTCGAAGGAGACCTTATGCAAGGAGGAAGTGTGATTTTCTATGAATCCTGAAAATTGAATGAGCACGAAGTCAACTATGTGACCCATGATCTAGAGTTGGCCACCATAGTGCACGCCTTGAAAATGTGGAGGCATTACCTCCTAGGAGGAAAATTTGTACTTATGATTATGGATTGCGATATTTGTTTGACCAACCAAAGCTCAATGCCAGACAAGCTAGGTGGATGGCCCTCCTCAACGAGTTTTATTTTGAAATCAAACATATTAAGGGAAAGGAAAATAGGGTGGTCGATGCCCTTAGCAGAAGCATGAAAACAATTCACCTGGCAACGGTAAGTACCTGCGAAACGGATGTCAAGGAAAGAGTAAGAAATGCACAAGAGAAAGACACATTCTTCTAGACCGTGACCTTGTACCTGTAGCAAGAACCCACAGGAATAAAATATGGAGGCTACCAGATGATGGAAGGAGGTCTGCTCACTTACAGAAATATATTGTATATCCCAGATTGTGACGACTTGAAGAGGTTCATAATGGATGAACTGCACAAAATACCCTACACTGGTCATCTAGGATACCAAAAGATGATCACGACCACCAGGAAACAATTCTATTGGCCTAGATTGAGGAAAGACATAGCTGAGTACTTAGCCAAATGCATAGAATGCCAACAGATAAAAGCAGAACACCAACACCCAGCATGATTATTACAACCTCTACCAATCCCGGAATGGAAATGGGAAACCATCTCCATGGATTTCATCACCGGATTACCAGCCTCGACCAAACAAAATGATGCCATCATGGTAGTGGTGGATAAATTGAGAAAGTCCACTCATTTTATCCCCATCAAGTCAACTTGTAAGGAAATAGACATCGCCAACGTATTCATGAAGGGGATATTTAGGCTACATGGTATACTGAAAGAGATCGTGTCTGACAGAGATATGAAATTTACTTCCAAATTTTGGAAATCACTGATGGTTGGTTTGGAGACCAAGTTACTATTTAGCACAACCTATCACCCTCAAACCGATGGACATACGGAAAGGGTGAATCAAGTATTAGAAGACATGCTCAGGATGCATGCAATGCATCAACCCAAAAAGTGGGAAGACTACCTGCCACTAGTGGAATTTGCCTACACCAACGGCTACCAAGAATCCCTGAAGACGAGCCCTTTCGAAGTCCTCTATGGTAGGCCGTGCAATACTTCAGTCAGTTGGAGTAATCCCGTAAACAAAGTTACTATTGGACCCGACATGTTGAAAGAAATGGAGCAACAAGTGATTCAGATAAAACAAAATTTAAAGGTCGCTCAGAACTGACATAAAAGTTACGCCGACCAAAAGAGAACTCCACGAGAGTTCAAGGTGGGAGACCATGTATACCCAAGAGTTAGGCCCAGGAAGAGTTCCCTGAAGATGGGAGCATGTGCCAAGTTGGAACCTCGATATTGTGGACCCTTTGAAGTTCTAGATAGAGTGGGACCTATATCCTATAGGCTAGCACTTCCTCCCACAGTAAAAGCACATAATGTTTTCCATGTTTCATTATTGAAGAAATATGTATATGATTCTAATCATATAATTGACTGGTCTATGATCCAGGTGGAACCGGAGGGAGAATTCCTACTAGAACCTCAATGCATACTGAAGAGAAAGGAAACCCCACTCAGGAACCAAACCATTGCACAGCTCAAGGTGCAGTGGAAACATTTTGGCCCAAATGAGGCTACCTGGGAAATGGAGGATGCCATGAAACATGCATATCTGATTTTGTTTACTTATGTACTTACACGTTCTATTGATAGATAGAACATCGAGGATGATGTTCCTTTAAGGGGGATGGAATTGTAACACCCTGTTTCCCCCAGTCTGTAAAAATAACTATATTGGCCAAGAATTATGGCAAACTCCAAGATGTGAATGTGTGATTTGACAGACCCTGTATAAAGGGTCAACGAATGTAAATGATGTGTGTATATATATGTTGCATGATTGGTGAGAGGGGGATGTGATGAAAAAAGAGACCACGATGGTTGATGAAAGGTGGTGGAAGGCACATGGAATGGTGGTGTTAACTTCCACCGAACCAATACCGTATTGGTCTTTACTGGCTCAAAGACCAAAGTTGCTCTCTGGCCCTGGAATGAATTACTCACTAGGATGGTAGGTGGGGAGGCTCCTCATGAGTTAATGAGGGGATGGGGGTGAACCACCCATCCGTAGAAGACCTCAGACCTGACCACTGCGGGGGAATTCACGCCACACGCAACCTTGCAGGACAAAGCAAGAAAGGAAGTGTGGGGAGAGAGCATGCAACATGAATCATAGTAGGAGAACCAGAGGAACTCTGGAAAATACAACGAGTCTTGAGTAGAGGAGAAGGAGAGTAACCTTCGTCCTTGACTTCCGACGAGCAGGAAGTAGGAGACTGAGTCTCAAAGCCTCGTGGTCTAGCTTGAGGGTGGCCAGTGGTAAATCCGTTGGGAGTCACTGAGCCTATGGTTGGGTGGAAACGAGCACCCCTCTCAATGGTCGTGCCATACTTGGTGTTATTTCTGATAAGTGTTTACATCTCATATCTTGAATTGATTAAAATGGATGCATGCTCATGTTTGTACACTTATAAATGATTGATTTATGTATAGAAGTGTTTTCTTGGTGTTTTGATCAACAACAATGAATGCGTGCTTATACTTATATAATTATAATAGATTTACGTATAGAACGAATAAGTTTAGATTTTGAGCTCGTTCCCTGGAGAGTTGTCCCATGTACTTGAACCATGCCATGCCTTGGGTTGTTTTCTCGAAGGCACCTTCTTCTGGGAAGCTCCATCATATTCCAGAGCCGGAGTGAGTTCCTTGAAAGGACTACCATTTATAAATAAATACTTAAGCTTACCTCACCCCTGTCACGAAGTTCATAGCTCGATAATTTAAGAAGACCTTTTAGTCAGGTCACCAAGCCTGGTGATAATTACCCAAGAATCCGTTGAAGGATTTTATGGCCTAAGTTTGGAAACCTTGCACCAAAAAGAAATGGTATAGCCTGGTTAGAGTTTGATGTTTTGGCATTTCGGCACTTGGGATACCCAAGGGCAAGTTTCCTTGTCTTCAGATGTCATGAAATCCCAAAATGGTATAGCCTGGTTAAAGTTTGGTGTTTCGGCATTTCAACACCCAGGATGCCCAATGGCAAGTTTCCTTGTCTTCGCTTGTCGCAAAATCCTGGCTTGCAAAACCCAAAAATGGTATAGCCTAGTTAGAGTTTGGTGTTTCAGCATTTCGGCACCTGGGATACCCAAGGGAAAGTTTCCTTGTCTTCAAATGTCACAAAATCCCGACTTGCGAAACCCCGAAATGGTATAGCGTGGTTAGAGTTTGGTGTTTCAACATTTTGACACTCAGGATACCCAAGGGCAAGTTTCCTTGTATTCGCATGTCGCGAATTCCTGACTTGCGAAACCCCGAAACAAGCTTAGCGTATATATATGAACTTTGGAGTTTCGACTCCCGGGAAACCTAGTTGCGAGATCTCTTGTCATCGCACATCGTGAAATCCCAACCTGTGAAACCATGGAATGAGTTTAGTGATTAGTGTATATATGGTTTGGAGTTTTGGCTCCCTGGTATCCTAGATACAAGGCCCCCTCATCCTCACATATTGTGAAATCTTGACTTGCGAAACCCCGAAAGGAACTTAGTAGATATATGGGTTTCGGTGTTCTGACACCCGGAAATCCAAAGGGTATGAGCCCCCGTCTTCATACATCAGAAAATCCCAGTACGTGAAGTTCCAGTGAGTGAAATCCTGAAGCGGCTTGGTGTGAATAGAATTTTGGGTTTCAGGGTTTGTAGAGTTGAAGAACTCGACTCCCTTGCATTTCAAACTCTCAGTTTCCGAAGTTCCAAAATGTGAAAGGCACCTCTTGGCTTAGCCCGGGGTCACAACTGAAGGACACATGGAAGTGAATCCTACACTTGGTGCGTGAATTGTACACGATGGATTTTCCACAAAAGAACCAGTGATTTGTTTTGGTGAAGGTCCCGATTGGAGGACTTAGCCTACGCTAGAATCTCGTAGGAATTCAGAAACTATGTCCCTCGATGATGAAGAAGAAAGAAAAAGCTAAAAAATCTTAGTTCCCATAGTGGGTGTGTTACAGTTCCCTTGAAAAATTGCTCGACAACTTGACAAATTTTGTATCTTTCTCTATAACAATGTTGCATTCAGCTACATTAGCATCATCAACCGATCCTTTAACTTTCACTGCCACATCATTTCTTTCAAATAGTCTCTCCAAAGGAACTATTCCCTTCAAAATTTGATTGCTAGGCAACTGAACAATATGGTGATTAGCGATTTTGTTCAGGAAAACATCAGGATGAGGATTACTTTCAAAATCCCGATCTTGATCAATATGTAGTGCATAAAACTCATCAACAGTCTCAAGGAATATTTTTATCTCAAGATCATCCTCAAATACTTTCCAATGCTTGAAATTGTTAGGTACAGAGGGTTTGTAATTTAGTTCTACATCATACCTGAGATTTGGTGGCAAAGGGACTCTGAAATTGCTTGCTGAAGCAGTCAGAGAATCAACCATGATGTTTTCTTCTCTTGGAATAAAAGAAATGTTGAAAGATAGGAAAAAATTGTCAATAAAGTCCCACACTTTATTTCTATAACTTCTTAGCCTAGGGTGTTTAGCTTGGTAAATATTTCTGACTTGATGAACAATTAACTCAACATCCCCAAATATTGATATCTCTTCAATTCCCATATCTTTTGCATCCCTCAAACCTAAGACGATAGCTTCATACTCTGCCACATTATTGGTACCTTCGAATTCTAACTTGTAGGACAGAGCTATAGTATCTTGAGTAGGAAAAACAAGAACCACTCCAACACCAACACCTTCCTTAGAAGAGGCTTATCGAAGAACATTTTCCACACAGAGGTGATAGGAGGGGAATTTTCACAAAAAGAAATAGGTCACTTTTTTATTTCCAGAGGAGGTTCATGAGCATCGGTGAGTTGCAACAAACTAGATCCCAAATCTGTGTCAAGAGAAAAGATAGGATGGTTCGTGGGGTTTGATTCATCACTAATAATGTAGGCCAACTGATATTCTTTGTGAAGTCTCCCATGCTTACCCCCAAACACCAGAATGGTAGCATAGGTGAGGTCCATCTCCAAAGTCCCCCCTAGTCTTTTTATCCAAGATCTAGACAGAAGCATCCCAAACTTAGGGGGAACATTGGCTACCACGATGTCCATGATCACGCTTTTCATTGGCAGCTGGAACAGAGATATGACTAAGTATTTGATAACCCCAAGGCACTTGACCTTCCTGGATTTGAAAGAATACAGGTTGTGGTAGGATTTTGTAATATTTAGAACGAGCTCTTCCATGACAATCTTAGGCATAAGATTGTGAGATGCCCCTGAATTCATCAAACAACTATGTAGCACCTTTTCATGTATGTTCAATGAAGTATAGAAGGGAGGGGATGAATAATCTCTATCTTCTACCAAAGAACCTAGGATGACTGGAGGCTTCTCATCTTGGAGGTTTATTGAGTCTGTGGAATGAGAAGAAGGTTTGGTCTGCAACATTTTGAAGAGGCACATTTTGAAGTCTTTATGTTTGACCAGCTCTGAAATGGGTACATGGATTCTAACCTTTTGTATTTCATGCTCAAAGATGAAAGAGGAGGGGGCCTTTAGAATTTCTCTCACTTCTATAACAAGATATTTGACCACCGGTGGGGGGGTCTCTGCCTTGTTTTCCTTGCTTCGATCTGCAATATCTTTAGTAGGTTTTCTTTCTCTGGTAGGCTGATCAGGGATGTCAGATTTCCCTTCTTTTTGTTTGGCCCTCAAATTATATCTGTTTGGAATGTGGCTGGCCTCTTCCCCTTTACTCAGCTCATTCAGTTGATTAATGATGAGGGCCTCTTTGTATGCAGACTAAGTTAAATGAGGGGATGAAGAGGTATCTCCAAGGAAATGGATATCAAGATTAATATCTTCTTCCTCTTCATCTTCATCAATAACCAGGTTATTTTGGAGAGGAGTTAGGATTTTCTGATCATCTCTGTCTCTATTTCTTTGATCTCTTTGGATGGTTTGAGGGGAATTAGTAGGTCTCCTAATTTTACCTCTGCTATCAACATTTGGGGGATTCCTATAGCTCTGCTTTCCTTCCAATTTGACCCTTTCCATTCTAGCAGAAAGTGAATTTAGTAGTTTGGTTACTTCATCCATTTGATGGGGGGAAACAAAAGAACTAGAATTCAAACCTTCAAAATTACCCTTCTTCTGTCTCTATCAACCTTACTCCTAATCTTATCAACTGCCAGTTTATTATATTCTACTTCAATGGTTGTGTCTTGCATATGAGCCAAGGAGGTATCTCTTCTTTCTCTCAATAGGAGGAAAAAATCAGGGTTGAAAGCACTAGCATAAGTCATTTTGGCAGAGGTTTCTGTGGGTTTAACTTCAGTGGGAATCTTTTTATACATGTTATTAAACCTCTTCGAGAAGTCTGAAATAGATTCCCCTTCTTCTCTCTTAAGTTCCCCAAATTCTATAATATAATAAAGGAGGTATTTTTTATTCCCCCAATTTCTTAAGAATGAATCATCCAGAGCGGTAATCCCGACAATAGATCTAGGAGGCAAGTCCTTAAACCAATCCCTAGCATCATCATCAAGGTTCTGTACAAAAACTCTCATCCACACATCTTCATTTTTGATAACCTGAATTTCTACAAATATATAAAAGGATGCAAGGTGCTCTTCTGCAGTCATGTCTCCCTCTATCGTGAACTGGGGCATGCACTTAAGGTAGTCTATGGATGGGAGAGCCTTCATAGGCCAAGGTAAAACCAAAGGGGTGTATCTAGCAACCAATATATTAGCCATTATGTTCCTATGAGGATCAACACCTATCATTTGGATGTGAGTTGGAGGAGAAGCAGGTGGAGATGGAGTTTGGACAGGTGAGACTGGAACTATGCTTCTGGGGTTAAAGGGAAACAACTGAGTGTTTGAGAAAAAGGTTGCAGATTTGATAGGAACAAAGGTTTCTGTTGCAACAACTCTAACAGGAGGAGGAGTAGTAAAGCCAGGGGTGGGGAAGTCTCCTAAGGTCCTAGGTCTAAGCCACGGTACAACTTCAGAAGAGACGGGAGTGTTGAAGCTTTCTCCTTCCAAAATGAGGCCAGGAGAAGAGAAATCATCTAGAAAACTTTCGAAATTCAAAGTTCTGGAAACTCCAATAGATGGGATAACAGGAGAAATAGAAATAGTAACTGGGGTTTTTGAAGGAAGATTATGAAAATTACTAGAATCACCTAGTTCAGAAGCTGAAGTACCTTCTTGAGGGGTCTTTCCTTTCCTGATAATTTTCTCTGGGTCAACTCCAGGCGTGGTTAGAGGAAACTATGGATGAGACCTCATGTTTTTTCCTTTCAGAGCCAACTGAAACAATGGAGTCAGACCAATGGATTCTCTAGATAGTGGAGTCGCCAGGTGTCGGTTGCAATCTCAATTGTACTGAGTTTTGATGAACCTTCAAAATCAGTAAGATTTGTCATTCTACCCAGGGAAAATCTTCAATTCGTCCCTGGAAACAGTGCCATAAATGTTATCACTAGAAGTCACCTCTGGATTGCAGCAGAGTTAAGCCCAGTACCCATCAGTTTTATGTCACAATGAAAAAATTTAAGGGGGGTCTAATGGATGCAAACTCAGGATAATATCGCTTTAACTCATAAAATTGGGCTGATATGCATAGGTATATGAGGTATTGATCTAACTTCAATCAGTAAGTTGTAGCAAGGGTTAGTAGGGGGCATAACTTGAGGAGAAAATGTGAAGGACTGCTATGTACATCCGGTCTTCCAGCAGCCTAAGGAGGAAAAAATTTGAATACAAGATCCTCTTTAATCCAAAGTTTTCGAAAACTGAAGATGTTGTAACAACACTGCAATGAAATATACATCACAACATTATTACAACAAATCGACTGGATCATCAATGCCTAAGCCTTCAATATCAGAGGCAAAGGAGGTTCAAAAGAAGGTTGACTGTCATTTAAAAAAGAAGTCTCAAAATTAAATACATAACCAGAGAACTAGAGGATTTACTAAAAATTTACATACGAGAGCTTAGCTCAATCATCGACCTTAACAAAATATCAAAACCGAGTATTTATACTCAGAAAAACTTGCCATCACTAGGAGTGTGACCTGGCTATAACAATCAAAGCTTTGCGTCTGTATATTATTCTGTCAAGCTGTACTTGCATTCTTTTGTTGGACGCGAGCTCAGATCAGTATGGACTTTACAGGAGGATCTGTTGATAGGGGAAATTTGTGCTAACAGTATGCCTCCAAGGCCAGTCATTCCATGCTTTCCATTTATGTGGTGAGACGAGGTTTCAACCACTTCCCCCATTTTCATTAAATACTTTCATCAGGATCGGGACGAGGTCTAACACTCATGAATGTTCCAAGTGATTCTCATGACTCCTTCAAGTCAATTCTAGAGCCCTGAGATCACGCAGATCTTCTCCTGAGAACAATACGGGTGCTCTCAACCTTTGGGACAACTCCTCTCCATCGCTCCATGTGACCTCAGGTCATGACTTGGGGCTCTTATGTGAAATTTTGGGATTTTTCATTTCAGGAGTCTTCACTACACTTGATTCCAAATATCCCGATGCTCTATCTTGTGAAATGGCCTACCCAAATAGATGATCATACTTGTTTTGAACTTAACGACCATTATGCTTGCTCAAAAACCACATCCACCCACCACTCAATAGGTGCTTACCTTATTTATGGCCCTGTTTTCCATATGACCACGGGATGTGATCCTGGGCCCAAATCCCATGTTTTTAATGATTTCGCATTTCACAAACTTGCATCGTGCTCCACGTTGAAACCCCCGACTCACGAAATTGTGACTTCTCGGATCCGGGGCCATGCGTCCCTTTGAATCGGGCGACCGAGATAAATATCAAAATTTTGGGATTTCATATCTTCGGCACTTCGGGACTCAGACCTTTAGCACATTCCTCACTTCATCCTTCTCAAAATGACTTTCCCCGCAGTTCAGATTTGGTGCCATGCGTCCTGCTGGATTAGACGACCCACGCTAATTTCGGGTTTTGGGAGTTTGAACCTTCTAAAAACAACTTCAACAATGCTTCGAACTCTCGATTCCCACAATTATAACTCGTCGTTGATCTCTGAACTTGCTCGCTCACTTGATCTTTGAACTTTCTTTCTCTCTTGATCTGAGTCTATATCAGATCACTCTAAGTGTTTCACTTTGTGATTATGGTTGTGACCTCTGTAAACAGACATTTGGATGACTAGCTGAGGGCTTGGGAAAGAAAAAGGATCAGTGACAGAGGAAAAGAGGGAAGTGATCAACCTTAGAGAAAACAAAAAATAAGAGGGCCGAGACTTCTCAGGTAAGAGGAGAAGGAAAAAAGGTCGCTCAAACGAATGAAGGAAAACAGAAGAAAAAACTACAAGGTGAAAGGGAAAAAATTAAGATTGGGTCTCCGAAAAGGAGAGAGATAGGGGAAAACTATATAATTAGGTAGAAACCACAAACCCACAAGAATCTAGCAAGTTTATATGATAACAAAGACCTTGGATATAATTTTTAACAAATTGGAGAAAATTATTCCTCCATTTATAGGAAAATGATCATCTCTTATATATTTATCTTTGGGTAACAATCGATCATCGGGAAACATACCACCTCAGTCTGGTAATTTGAGAGATCTTTCTTACCTATCAATTAATTACCCTAGTTTCCTTGTTTTTTATTTTGATGATATAGGTCTTTATTCTTATTGTATTTAATTTCTCATTTTCTAATCATCTAGAGATGTATTCTTTAACTCTCGGTAATATCTTTGGTTATATCCCTTACGAAATAGGACATTGCACTAATATCTTTTTTGATATATCTTTATTTAAATAACCTTACAAGGAGCATCCTTGAATCCATTACAAGATTGAGAAAGCTTACATTCCTTCTCCTTAATAACAACAATATCACAGGTACAATTCCCAATGAAATAGGAAATCTCTGATCACTTCAAATCTTGAATTTGTTTTCAAATAACTTAATGAGACATATCCTACATAGCATAGGTAAGCTAAAGTTTCTTTCTCATCTGGATATGAGTAGTAACAATATTTTTGAATATAATCCTAATAGTATTGGTGGATTGGTTTCACTAGAAAAATTGGATTTATCAAAGAAAATCTCAACATAATGTTTCCTAAATCCATAGGAAAACTCAAAGCTCTGCATTTCATAGATATATCTAGTAATAATATATCTAATAGTATTCCCAAATCCATAGGAGAACTCAAAGCTATGGATTCCATAAATATATCTAGTAACAATACATGTGGGAGTATTCCTAAAGCCATATCAAACCTCAAGGCTTTGCTTTGTATTTCATAGATATGTCTAGTAACAATATATTTGGTAGTATTCCTAAAGTCAAAGGAAAACTCAAGGCTATGGATTTCATAAATATATAGAGTAACAATATCTATGGGAGTATTCATAAAGTCATAGGAAAGCTCAAGTATCTCCATAACTTAGATATGTCTCATAATAATATCTTTGGGAGTATTCAAAGTGATAGGAAAGCTCAAGGATATCTATACCTTAGATATATATTATAATAATATTTATGGGAATATTCCTAAAGCCATAGGAAAACTCAAGGATCTTTATACCTTAGATATATTTCATAACAATATTTCTAGGCATATTCTTAAAGCCATAGTAAAGCTGAAGAATCTCTATAACTTTGATATGTCTAATAATAATATTTTTGTGAGTATCCTAGACAATATTAGTGTGTTGTTTTGACTTGGGAGTCTATCTCTATCCAAAAAAATGACTTAGTGGGTATTTGGGAGATAAAAAATTTCTACTTTATTTGAATTACTTTTATGCTAACTCGAACTATTTTTTGGGTACTTTATCACTGCATTTGGATAATACCTCATGTGAGTTGTTAAATATAAGGAAAAACCAATTACAAGGTGAGCTTCCTATGTACCTTGCAATCTTTAAATACCTAAGAGTGTTAAGTATTGATTATAATAATCTCCATGGTGTTATTCTTCAATCGATCACAAATATCACAAAGTTGTAGGTGTTGGATATATCCAACAAGAGATTCATTGGAAGAATACCATTAAATTTTAAGAGACTTCAGGGATTTAGAATCAAAGAATCTTAGAAATTCATGGATAATGAACTATATTCCAATATCAATATTTTCATTAAAGGATTTGAGTTTAATTTTACATATGTGATTGTAACAAACACTATAATCAATTTATATAGCAATAATATTAGAGAAGAAACACATGACATCATATGAAGTCTAAGCATCCTGTAATTGTTGAATTTATCTAGGAACCAGTTGGAAGGGAAGATACCTACACCACTTAGTGAGATATCTACTTTGGAATAGATGTACATGACCAAAAATAATTCAAGTGGATATATTCCTCACAAGGTCTCCAAATTATCAATGTTGGTGGTTTTTGATGTTTCATCTAATAACCTACGTGGCCCATTCCCAACAAGGACATAGTATCCCACTTTCAGTGTAACATCATTTCAAAAGAATAAGTGCTAGTGGTGTTGTCTTTTACATCCATGCATCGAAATAAGAAGACAAATGAGAGAAGACAATAGTGGTAAGAGTAATAATGTCAAAGTGGGATGGCTAAGTAGTTTGGATGACAAAATTGCATTAATAGTATTAGGTATGGGAGTAGGGATTGGATTTGGGGGAGTGGTTGCTATGTTCATATTGTGGAAGAGAGATAGGCATTGGGTATTGGGTGTACCCAACAACAAATCAAAACTCTTCCATGGAGAATATTGACTCCCTACATAATAAGTATGCATAGATGTTCTATCTTATATTCTATTATATCAAAATAATTAGTATATGGTGAATAAATAACTTCTTGTACCATGTGTAAAAAGGGGGAGGATATGATCATCATACAAAAGACAATGTGAAAATTTATAACAACATTTCATTTCATTCTACAATGACCTAAAATTTTTAATACCATTTGATTATTTACTGGAATGAGAGTAGTGAGGTTCTCTACAACCTAGTATGGGGTAGATGCTGTCACATTATGTTGTGTTACATTACAACAAAAAAATTAAAAATAAATAAATAAACATTAAGTTACATTACATGATAACAAAAATAATTAAATAAAAAATAAATAACAACGTATGTACACATGTACTTGACAACATTTGAAATATTAAACCAGTGTAGATCCATGTTAAACCTGGATGTATCAAGCAGCGAGACATATCAAATTTCTTAAGGTTTAATATTTTAAAATCATTTAATATGGAAGAATTAATACTTGACATGGAATGAAATGGTAACAAAATTTACACTTGAGGAAATTTGATCCCTCTTGGTGTTTGATAGATCTGGGTTTAATATGGATATATGTTGGTGGTTAAAACGTTTCAATTATATTCTTCTGAATATGAAGAAGATGTGTGATTTATTTCGTGCCAAACATGGAGTATATATATATATATATAAAATTTTCATGGTTAAAACATTTCAATGGTTTGCTACTGAGTATGAGGGAGATGTGTTATTCCTTACATGATATATATATATATATATATATATATATATATATATATATATATATATATATATATATATATATATATATATATATATATATATATATATATCTTAAGAACCAATGTAGATCTGTCTTAACTCCTGATCTATCATAATTCGAGAGGGATCGAATACTTTAAGGTGAAAACCTTTTTTAGATTGAAAAAACTTGAGGAAAGGTTTGCACCTTGAGGGATTTGATCCATCTTGGTGCATGATAGTTATGGATTTAAGATGGATTGTGGTTAAAAAATTTCAATGGTGTGTTGTTCACTATGAGGGAGATGTGTGATTCCTTCCATTCTCAATATGGAGATCACATGTCATGCGCGTGCTCGCAAGTGCACGCACACACACACACATAGATCCATCTTAACTCTTGATATATCATTCTCCGAGAAGGATCAAAAGGTGAAAACATTTTATATATTAAAAGAACTTCATGAAAGGTTTTCTCAGAGAGAGATTTGATCCCTTTAGTTGCATGATAGATCCATACTTAAGATGGATGTACGCCAATTTTTACTAAAGGTAGAGATTGAAATATTTTTATTTATTTCCAACATTGAAATATGTTTTTGTTATTAATATTTTTTTAGATATCAGTGTCAACTCCATGGGTTGCATGGAAGGAATTACACATCTCCCTCATACTAAGATTTTTAGTTAAGTTGGATATTGAAATTTTTTATTTATATGAAATATTATTTTGTTATTAATATATTTTTTAAATACCATGTGTCAATTCCATGTTGAGCACAAAAGGAATTACAAATCTTCCTCATATTGGGTTGTATAAAGCACCTTTAGATGCAATACATTTTTAAGATTGAATTTAAAATGGTGCAAAACCTTCTTCATATTTATACAATATTTTTTTATTTTTTCATTAGCACATTCCCTTCATGATTTTCAAGTACATAAATAAAAACTAAAAAATTCCAAGTAATTCTTTCCCTTCTTTAGGTCCCATAGACCATTTCGATCATAATGGAAATTAATCACCACCATCATTTATATTGATAGATTTTAGGGACTATTAACGATAATGAAAATTCATTGTTCTTAACAATTGGTCCTGAAGACTTTTTTGGTCCATCATGATATTTCCCTAGGTTTGCATACAACTACCTTGATTTAAGATTAATATTGTCTTCAGAGAGAATTCCATATAC
>ML787284.1:465581-481279 GCA_009831015.1 Picea engelmannii | reverse complement strand
GGAAGTTGGTGCTTCCATCCAGTTGGTGCTAGAACATTCAGGAAGTTGGTGCTTCCATCCAGTTGGTGCTGGAATATTCAGGGAGTTGGTGCTTCCTTCTAGTGGGTGCTAGAGAAACCAGAGAGTTGGTGCTCTCAAACAAGCCGCAGCTTGTAAAACAGAGGTAGCAGCCTCACATTGAGTTGGTGCTCAATTGTAAATGATGTACAGAACTGAAAAAGACTGCCTATCATTTCGAAGAAGAATAGGTTTTCTCCCTTTATGGGTTTCCTCGTGAAAATCTGTCTCTGTGTGTACTTTATGTGTGACTGATGGTATTTATTTTTACTGTCCATATGCTGTATGTTGTTGATGATCACTTGAAGGAAGATTAATAATTTTTAAAAGGTATAAAATCTGTTTGATTTTCAACAAGAGCCTTAAACTCTTTAAACCTATCAAAGACTTTGGATTTATTCCTAAGGATATATATCCAAGTATTCCTCAAGAATTCATTTATAAATGAGACATAGTACACATATTTTCCCAATGATGGGATCGACACAGGTCCAAAAACATCACTGTGAAATAGCTGTAAAATTCCTTCTGCCCTCGTTGCACCAGAGGGGAATGTTACATGATTTTTCTTCCCATATAGACAATGGTCACATAAATCAAAATCTAGAGAGCAGTTATACATACCTTCAACCATACCTTTACTGTGTAGTAGTCAAAGACCCTTTTCTCCGATATGCCCCAGTATTTGATGCCACAACATAACCTTTTCTCCAGAGACTGTAAGAGTTCTTTCTTATTCAAGTCCAATATTAGGAACAATGGAACTATTACACCCATCACTAATATTTCTTCCTTGCAACTTATACAGAGTTCCAAACCGAACTCCCTTCAACAACACCATTTCCCCTCGAACCATCCTGCAGGTTTCCTTTTCAAATATTGTTTTTACCCCTGCATCGTCCATTTTTCTTACATAAATCAAATTTCTAGCCAAACCTAGGATGTGTAGAACACCAGACAATGTTCTAATCCTTCCATCTATGAGACTCAACTTGAATTTTCCTCGTCCTATAATTCTGGTTGTCGAATCATCACCTAAGAAAAAATTACCTCCATCATACCTTTCATATTTGCAGAACCACTCCCTAAGGGGTGTCATATGAAAGGATGCACTAGAGTCAACTAACCATGCCTCATGATATGCATGTGTGCTTGAAGAAGCCAAGTACACATCCCCTCCTTCCTTGGAGGTCTTTTCTTATGTAGAGGGAGATTCTTCAGATCCCTTCTTTTTCTCAACTTTGGATCTACACTACTTCTTGTAGTGCCCTTCTTTTCCACATCTCCAACATACATTTACAAACTTTCCAAGAGATTTATATCTACCCTTAGACTTAGATCTCCCACTTGAGAACTTATATCTACTTATTTCCTGGGAACATCCTTTTGAAAATAATGTGTCTGTGCTTTGTCCTTCCATATTCTTTCGTCTCATCTCCTCCGACAACAAGGATGAGACCACTTCATCAAACTTCAATGAAGTTATATTAATACCTATGGCCACAACTAGACTATCCTAGGAGTCTAGTAAAGAACACAGTATACTGATACATTTATCTTCATCTAAAATTTTAATCTCAACATATACTAACCGACTTACCACAGTATTGAAGGCACTTAAATGCTTTGCCACTGAGTCTCCATCTCTCATCCTCAAGTTATACAACTTCTTTCTCATGAATAATTTATTTACCAGGGACTTAGACTGATACAAATTCCCAAAATTTTCCCATAAATCCTTGGATGTAGATTTTCTGTAGCAGGAAAACCCCTCTACGGACTACACCAAGGGTCTAAAGTGTAGGCAGATAAAACCGTCTAAAGTCTCCTAGTTTTAATCACTATCACAACATTACCCCACAATCATACATACAAGACAAGAGAGAGGGATCCGGTAGGCCTACCTTAAACTCCACGTCTGGTGTCGATCCCTTTGCGCTTGGTTTTTTCCTGACTGCAAATCTCCTCCCAAGGCTGACCTACATTCATCAAAAGACAAACAAGAAACTACAAGCATGCATTATACATATGGATTAGTGGGCTAGACATCATAAACAACAAATGTAAACAAATCATATAATTTTAAGACGTCATTTGGCGGGATGGAAAAAGTACTTCTTTATATTAATCTCACAAAAAGTCACTTACAACATGAGACAGGAAGTGCTCCTCGAAATTGGTCCTGGGATCCTCTTCACCATGTACCAACTACTTCCACATCTTCTTCTCCTCTTCAGTTCTCTCTTAGGGAAATGGTAAAGGGCTTTGCAATTGGGGCAAAGGGGGATTGATAAAATGGGCAGAGTTTATTTGCTCTCGTGCTTCCTTTTTTTCAATGGGGCCCCAACCCCTTCTTTTATAGGACAAAAGGGATAGTAACAGTTGGGGTGACTGGCTATGGGTAGTCAAATGGTTAATTTACAACCCAGAAACTAGTATCCTATGCAATTTTCCACTTTTCACGATATTATGTGAGTGTACGCAGGCTGTAGTGGTCAACAGGCATATGTACGTGGGCAGTAGTGGTGCAGGGTGCATACACCTTCAAAATAATGGTTTTTTGAAGAGCTTGTTCAATGATGGCTTGGAAAAGATAGCAAGTTAGATGTCCTGATGCCAGGTATGCATGTCTGGTGAAATTTAGGGTTATAACATATGCCCCCTAATGTTTGAGGTCAGAAGAGCATCTGATGGACGAAATACATTACAAATCTTCACCACTGTATGACGTGAGTGAGCCCAGGGACCGAAGTTCAGGAGGTGCCATCTGCAAAAATAACAATTTGTCTCATCAAGGAGGGCATACCCATGCTCAAGATGAAATAAAATCATGGATGCCAATCAAATACACTACAAATCCATGTCATATAACTATATAAAGTGTAGTCGTGAGCAGTACACAGTGGATCTACATCTCAAAAATCAAAAGATATACATGTATAGTATCCATCTTCAAGAAGCCAATGACGCTCGATGGCTAGAGATGAGGTCTTCAGAGATCGAGAAACAAATTAAAATCTTCAAAACTCGAGTAGGAGTGTAATATGAGTGTACTACTTCGCTACCCAGAGGTATTTGACGACTCGTCGGGAATAGACAAGAGGATCTTGATGATCAGGCATATAAATTCATTGATTTTGAGCAAGGACTTGATTGGTCTTTTGGGGTGTTCGGGAATGAGGACAAAAGATAAACTGCAGAAGGGCTGACTCAAGTTTAGTAAGAGTTACCTTGGAAAAAAGGACGACAAAAGATGAGACTCAAGGAGCATGTCATTGACACAAGTTCATGATGCAAGAGGCAACACAAACTCTCCAAATGTGTAGAAGGGTAACCAAATGGAGGACACAACTCTATGTAGCAAGAACATCTTCCTAAGGTCATATTGAATCCTAGAGCTTGACGAACAAACAAAAGGATGTGCTTTTTCCAAGGGCGACTCATTGTGCCGTCAACAAAAAGAAAATACTTTTCCCTTCCTCTTTTTGGGGCATATTTGATTTTTTTGTCTTTTTCAATAATTGTGGAAAGTTTTGAGAAAGAATAAATAATGCTACGTTACAAAGGAGGATCGAGTGTCACAGACATACTAGTTCCAAGTGCAAGGAACACATTTATGCTCAGAGCAAGGGGACATATGCAGGAAAAGGACACTCGGGAAAAATCCTCCATGGCTCAAGGTGTCAAGACATAGAGGCAAAGTGCTACAAGGCTTGCATATGAGGCATGATTTAGATGGTTCAATTAAGAGAAATATGGAGACGACATTAGGCCAAATACACAGGAATGCAAATGTGATTAATGAGACATGATGATAACGTCCTTCGATGTAATTTTAATGAGCCCAGAGAAGGTAAGCTCGACAGTTTTTCATTTTTAGGGAGTCTGAAAAAATGTAAAAGGAGACTCCACTGGGGTACCTTTTTCGAAGGTAGTCTAGTTGGCTTGAAAAAGGGGTAAAGTAGCACCAAAAAGACGTCTATTCAAAATCATTTTAATGATTGTGACAAAGACAATATCACTCGACAATCTTTTCATATTTAAGGAGTCTGAAAAGAGCTTAACTATGGACTCTGTAAGGGATGTTCTTCTAGACCAATTTAATGAGTGTGAAGAAACAAGGTCACTTGACTATCTTTTCAATTTTAGGGAGTCTGAAAAGAGCTTAATTATGGACTTCGTGGGGGGTTCCTTTTTCGTAATTTTAGTCCCTCAGGCTCGAAAAAGGGTTAAATCTATACCTGAGAATACTCTTCTAGAGAACCAAGGCTCCTAGAGTATACCTTTGTTCATACTTTTGACCATCCAGACAGAAAAAGGGGTAAACTACCGTTGGACAGACGTGCCTTCAAATTTCAGTTTAGTGAGCATGAAGGGAAACAAGATCACTCAACAATCTTTTCATGTTTAGAGGTTTTGAAAAGGGCTTAAAATAAGACCCGAGAGGGCTATGACTCACGTATGAAACTGGCTCAAGTAGAGCCCACTGCTAGGCTCAGACCAAGAGTCTCTTCGATAGTCAACTTGGGAAGTCTCCCCAAAGGGAATAAAACACAAACCATGGTGTAATTCCTCCCACTGTATAGAAACTGTAGTCATGGCTTCAAGGATAGCCTCATCTAAAGGCAATTCAAAATCTGAGAAATCACACAAACGAGGGTCGATAGTCCCAAAGGGTGAAGTAAACTGACCATATTCCATATGATGATGGAGGACCTGGAAACAACTGGCAGAGTCTATCAACAAAGAATCATAGGCATGAGGGCTTGAGGATCTACAAACAACGAGATCAGACTCAGAAGGAGACTCAAGATCACTTGGAACTAGAGGGGGAAGCAAGGGCTCCCATGCCCCCATTGGATAAACCAATGGATCAATTGTTGAGACCAAGTCTCAAGAAGGAAAACATGATTGTACAAGTTCCTATTCAGAAGCAATTGAACACCAAGGATAAGATGCCACATAATTAACCCGTGGTGGGGTAGAATCTACATGAACACTAAGAACATGTAAAGGGGTAGCCTGAAATAATGTCGAATTAGGATGGTGATTATTAGATGCCAGCTGGTCAATAGTGACAATGCTTCCATTGTGAGGGAAATGCATAACCCGGAAGAGCGTAGACACCAAAATGTTGATAGCATATACATAATCATGGCCGAGAAGCATATTGAAATCTAACGGGCCTTGCACCACTATAACATCAATAAGGACAGTCTTCCCACCTAATGAGATAGGAAACTGTGGAAGAACCCCCAAATATTCACTAGGACGTCTTTCAAAAGCCAACAACTCATGTGAAGCAGACACAAGATCGAGAGATCCCAAGAATTTCCAAACTGAGGAGGATAAAATACTTGTAGAGGCTCCTTCATCCACAATAAATCGATAAATGTTTGTTGAATTAACTTCAACCCTTATTTGAAAGGGTGAGAAAGAAGGAATACAAGGCTCAACAAGGTCAGTCCAATCAAAGGAAACCATCCTAAGGCTTGGAGGGGGTTTTCTTGAAGCAAGCATAATGCCCCCTTGTTTTGAAAGTAATGAACTCGAAATGCTAAAAACATAGTCGGTAGACACATCACTCTCCAAGAGAAGATTACATCAGTGTGACCACTTTGGTAGACTCAACACTCTCCAAAAGAAGAGTGGGATCAACCGAAGATTGCATCGGCGTGACCACTCTCTCAACCACTGGATGAATAGGCTACGAGACTACATGGTTGAAAGTCACATCACCCCCCAAAATAGGAGTGGGATGAACTGATGACTGCATTGACGTGATCACTTTCTCGACCAATGGCTGAAAATACTATGAGGAAATCTCAGGAGACTTAGAATCATAATATCTTGCAGACAGGGACCACATTATTTGAACCTATGGAAGGCCAAGGCACAAATGAGTAAGGGGATATCCCTTGCAAATATTACAAGGGAACTTAAGCTTATGTCCTATCCATCTAGGTTTCTGAATAGAATCAATGCCTCCAACGTGACTAGTAGTGGCTGGTTTCTTGTCCCCAACATGACTAGCAGAGGTTGTTGACATATCACTAACGTGACTTGCAGAGGTTGGTGATTGGTCAATAACATGACTCGCAGAGGCTACAGACCTATTGCCAGTATGACTAGCAGTGATTGGAATTTTTCCCCCAACATGACTGGAAGAGGCTGGGTGTTTTCCCCCAGCGTGACTTGCAGAGGTTAGGTGCTGGTCTTCAACATGACTTGCAGAGGTTGGTGATTTCTTCTTCCTATTATTCCTCTTTCTACTTCGTTTAGACTTCCGGTTACTAGTAAATGTACTTTTACCAGAGGCAGGAGAAGGAGGAGGAGTAGACTTTGCTGATGAAGGAACATCAACATGGTGCCCATGACATAAAGTGCTTAACTGAGAAGCATCAAGAGCATTCAGGAAATTTGGAATGGTACCCAACCAAACCGGTAATCCCACATTCAAACCAGGAATGTACAAAGTGGCCATCAAGGGACACCAACGTTCCCAAAGAAAGGAAAAGCACAAGAATCCCCTTGCGAAGGGGTTCCTTGGTTGGTATCATCAGGAACTTTAGCCATGAATATCTTATGCACGGGTTCTCCCCTTGCAGGATCATTCAAGTCCGTAAAAGTCTCACACACTAACTCCAATGAACAAGTGTTATCAAAACAACGCCTATAAAGAGGTGGCTCCACGTTTCTAAGCGAAAGACCAAAATGTCTTCACGACTGGCAGAGTGGGTGGTCTACCACCCTAGGTCAAAGACCCAAAGCAATGATTGACTAACTCACTATAGAAAACTAGGGAGCACAAAGCACACACTAAAAGTTCCTAAAGGAAAATCAAGCAAACGACTAACTAGTAGGAAGAATAGTTACACCAGCCAACACTAGAGAAACTTACCAGTGCAAGTGAAACTCAAACACGGAATCACGCTCTAGGTATACTCTACAAAGTGTGACACGATGTCTTCCCTAGGTACCATGGTATACCCCTGTAGTCACCTGTGTAAGTCCCTGAAATAAAAGTAACTAGGTTTCTAGCTCGCAAACAATTACCAGGCGGGTACAGTCGACAGTTGGGTGGACCGCAATGAGCAAGGTATTAAGCCCGGAACCTATTAAGGGTATCGAAAGAAAGTGTTCCAGAAGATGACTGAGGACCTTGAATGGATTCGAGACCCACAAAGCTCCGTGGAAAATGTGATCAAAAAAATCCCAAGATAAGCCCTCTATATGTGTTCCCCACTATGCTTGGTCCGACTTTGGAGGGGTTATCTCCACTATCTTTCCACATGTGACCTTATGTTTAGCCCCTGTGTTAGAGGGGGGTCTCGGATAATTTCCATGTTACTGGAATTTTTCACTCCCTATCATAGACTCCTACTTTTTTTTTGTAGCCTTGAAGAGTTTCCTCTCCAACCTAAATCAAGGCTCTAGCCTAGACTAGTTGATGGACCCTACAAACATAAAGTATGGTTGATTTTAATTAAGTTTTCTTTTTACTAGATTGATTTACTCAAAAGGGGTGTGATAGTGCAACTGATGTTGTTAAGACTCTTTGCAGAAAATGAAACTTATGAGAACACTAGAAAAGAAGGATTATCTTTCTTATTTTATTTTGAAATGATTGTAAGATGAGAAGAAAAAACAACACTATGCTAATTTCTTTTTCTTTTTCAAATAACAATGCGAAGAAAATGCCAAGAAAGAAAGAGACCTAACAAGATATGTTTTTTTTATATATATTTTCTTCCAATCAAAGCAGAAGTAACAAAAGATTCTTAAAATTTCAAGCTAAAAATAAGTTTAAAAAGATAGGGAACACAAGAAATATTTTTTTTTTTAAAAGACAAGAAAACTGATGTCAAACCCAGGCTAAATACTTTAGCAACAGAGACCAAGATGAGATCAAGAAAACCCCTGATAATTATGACTTCAAACAGGGAAGAGGATCACTGCCTCTTCTTTAAAAAAGATTTTCTCAACACAGGCACACTACTGACACTTCAATAACTAGCGTATGTACATGGGCTGTCCAAAGGCAGGGCACTTATGCATGCATGTAGGCCCACTATAGGCCACATACACCTCTATAACTTCTCAAAAAAATGAAAACCAACAATCAAGCAAAGGCAGGGAGTACTCGTATGGAAGACCAACATCCCTTAAAGACACAAAAGCTTACAGAAACTCAAAAAACAGTAAATGAACTGATTCAAAGAACCCAAAGAAATATCCCCAAAGACCCTAGAGGCTTCCCTAGTATGGTCACCAATTCTGCTATAGAGGGAAAACCCCTCTATGGAATACACCAAGGGTCTAAAGTGTAGGCATAGAAAACCATCTAAAGTCTCCTACTTTTAATCACTATCCCAACATTACCCCATAATCATACATAAAAGACAAGAGAGAGGGATCTGGTAGGCCTACCTTAAACTCTGTGTCGGGTGTCGATCCCTTTGTGCTTGGTTGTTTCTTGACCACAAATCTCCTCCCAAGGCTGACCTGCATTCATCAAAATACAAACAAGAAACTACAAGCATGCATTCTACATATGGATTAGTGGGTTAGACAACATAAACAAGAAATGTAAACAAATCATATAAGTTTAAGACATCGTTTGGTGGGACAAAAAAAGTACTTCTTTATATTAATCTCACAAAAACTCTCTTACAACATGAGACTGACACTGCTCCTCGAACTTGGTCCTGGGATCCTCTTCACCATGCACCAAATGCTTCCACATCTTCTTCTCCTCTTCAGTTCTCTCTTAGAGAAATGGTAAAGGGCTTTGCAATTGGGGCAAAGGGGGATTGATAAAATGGGCAGAGTTTCTTTGCTCTCATGCTTTCGTTTTTGCAATGGGGCCCCAACCCATTATTTTATAGGCCAAAAGGGATAGTAACGGTTGGGGTGACTGGATATGGGCATTCAAACGGTTAAGTAATGTCCCAGAAACTAGTATCCTATGCAATTTTCCACTTTTTGTGATATTTTGTGAGTGTACGTGGGCTATAGTGGGTCAGAAAGCATGTGTACGTGGGTAGTAGTGGTGCAGGGCGCATACACCTTCAAAACAATTATTTTTTGAAGAGCTTGTTCAGTGATGGCTTAGAAAAGATAGCAAGTTAGATGGGCTGATGCCAGGTATGCATGTCTGGTGCAATTTAAGGTTATAACAAGCTTCCTCTAACACATTCAGTAATACTGAATCTGAGAGGCATAGTCGGATTGTGCTCTTTGCCTTCTGGTACAACTTTTTTCGATCATTTACTAAAGTTCCTATAGGTAAAATACCTATATCTAATGCGATCCAATGATATCTTTCCACCAACAAATTTTCCATCTTGAGCTTCCACAGCTCAAAAATTTCCCATTAAACTTCTCGATCTCCATCTTCGAATTTCTTTCCATTTATTTTCACCTGAAAAATCAATACCACATATCTCCCACTGTAACAAGGCTTATCACAGTCCCGAGCCAAACCCTTGAATACAAAGGCATCCCCCTGAAGCCAACAAAGCTCTGATACCAAATGTATATTTTAACCTTGTATAATATTTACTACAAACATATTTTCAGTAAAAAAACAAAAAAGATACAATGGCAAAAACAAACATTACATAGAGATTTTTCCCCTGGAAACCCAAAATGGGAAAACCAGCATATTCTATATTCATTCATCATGATACATTGTTTACAATAAAATATAAATATAGGAGCCAACGATATCCAAAACCCTAACCCAATGACCTGGATTATTCAACAACCCTAATTCTTTAACTAGAAATAGAAAACCATCAACAAAAAACCATGTGTCGAAAAACCACCTAAATATGTGACACATTTCCCAAAAAATCACCTAAATAATATAACACATACCCAATAGTTATGTCCACTTGGGGACCATCTGAGGAAATGGAAATAAATGAGGTATTCCAATTTGTGCGGGTGGAAAGGATGGGGAAATGGTAGGAAATGAAGTATTACAATTCACGGAGATAGAAAGGCCGCGGAAATGAGAAAAGTTATGTCCACCCGGGTGAGGAAGATGAAATAACATATTATAACATAAGAAAGGCCCACCCATCCTTTTTCCCAAAGTGAGATAACTAGACTATAATCTAGGTTATGGGGAGCCTTAAATCAATTTAGTCTAGTCATTTGGTCATTTCACCCTTCAATTATCTCAATAGAGAAAAGAGATAACTATTCTTTACTATAATCAAGCGGTTCATTTCTCAACAAAGGACATGGTGTAAGTTTATGCACCTTTTTCCACAATGCAGTGATGAAAAATTAAAGGTTTCTATTGGTGATAAGGATTTGGAATGTTATGGAAGGAGGAAAACAAGGGTTTTCATTATCCAAATCAAATGCATTAATTCAGAAAATAAAGGACCAATGATTCGTAAAGTAGACAACAAATCCTTTCATTGATAAGGGAGGGTCCTAAGAACCTTTAATGTTGACATGGCAATAGGGGATGTAGCCAAGTCATCTATGATATTGTAATTGTGGGTGGAATTGCATGCAAATTGTGTGTAGTTTTCCTTAAAGGTGTTTTGAGCACACGAGGGTGGGGAGTGACATTGGGTCGAGGTATTTTCAAGGGACCACTAGATGAAGGATATGTTTCCTATGCATCGGTAAATTCAGGGTTAGGTGTTCCATATGCACAAGAGGGTGTTTGGAGATGAATATCGTTACAAGAAAGCATGTAAATAATCTATTTAGAAGGATCACCATTTGTATGTGGGATAGATGAATTGGTTATGGGAGTATCTTGATTTTTGGGCACTAGTTTTTGTAGAATTGCAATTGTTGTGGGTTATGTTTGCCTTGTGGGGGTGGAGCATTCCCTTATGTTGCAGGGTGGGGGGTTGAGAGATCACATATTGATCGCACACACTAAATATCATATATTTATGGAAGATGATTGTTGTAATGTCCATCAACCCACATAATATGTAAGGATACTTTGTCTTGAGATGGGTGTTCTTTCCCTAGTTAGGTTTATCAGTGTGTCCCCCAACATTTATAGGTTAAATAGGTTGGTTTGAATTTTATTCTTGATTTTGGTTCTAGTTATTTGGGTTATCCTTTCTATTTATTTTACCCTTATTTATCTTCCATTTGTTTTTTTGTTGTTGTTGAGGGGGTTGGTTGGGAAGGTTCTTTTGAAAAAAATCCTATTCCTATAGGGAAGAGAGAGGTTTAACCAGATTGATGTTCAAAAAAGGTGAGGGATTATTAGGGATGTAGGATCCCTGATAAGGTAAATATGTTTTTGGTTCATGTTAAACGTAGGGGGTGTATGAGTTAGGAGGATATGGTTTTCCATAGGAAGTGGAGGGGTTTGCATATCATTTATTGGCCCCTTGTTGCTTGTTGTAAGACAATGTTGAATTACCCCAAGGGATAATAGATAATCCATAGGATGTGTTGACTTGCCCATAATGGTTTCCATAAAGACTATGGCCTTTCTTGAAAGACATATTTTCCAAACTTATTTGTGGCATGAGCCATCACCTCTATATTGTTGTTAGAAACATGATATTCCCCTTGTGTAGATGCCTCATTATAAGGATGTCAAGGGGTGCTTGGAATGGAAATATATAGATACCATGACTACACTAGATGTGAGGTCAAACCATTGAGCCTTTAAGATGGCCTCTTCCTACGTTTAGGGCCTGGTGGTGGCCACAACTTACACAGTGATGGGTAGAAGATAATTCAATAACTAATCCATGAGAAGTGGATCCTTAAGGCCAATTTTGCATATATTGTGTGGTCGACATCACTCATGGATGTGATCTATAATATGCGTGGTTGTGTTCTCATGACATGTAGTAATAATTTTGACTCTAGTATCATGGTAGATGGTTAAATGGAAGAAGGTCAAGAAAACAATAGTAGTTTACTCAAAGGTGGTAGTAGTCTTTGAAACAACTTAGGTCCGATAGAGTCTTATTTTATATTGTTGGAGGAACACAACAAATAAAAGTTATCACATGGTTAGAAGTTTTCTCTCTAGCTTTATGATGGAAACTTGGTAGGCATGTATGATGGAAACTTGGTAGGCATTGGGGGCCTAGCAACATTATGAAGGATGGGGTCATTATTGATACATGATATATATGTGTTATATTCTTTTCATGACTACATAGGTGCACAAGGGGGTAAGCAGGGGGGTGGTTCCCCTCTGCATGGGGGCTTAGGGGAAGTGCCCCCAAATGTTTTCCCCTCAGTTTTCATGTCCAGTTTTGGGTGGTCCTCAATTTTTGTGTCCATTTCTGGGTGGTTTTTCGACACATGGTTTTTCACTAATTGTTTTCTATTTCCAGTTAAGGAATTAGGGTTGTTGACTAATCCAGGTCACTGGATTAGGGTTTTGGATGTCATTGGATCCTATATGTATATTGTATTGTAAACAATGTATGATGTGAATGAATATAAAATATGTTGGTTTTCCCGGTTTGGGTTTATAGGGGAAAAATATATGTGTAATGTGTGTATTTTCCAATGTGTTTTTTCTGTTCTTTTATTAAAAATATTTTTGCAATAAAATATTGTACAAGGTTAAAATATACATTTGGTATTAGAGCAATTATTGGCTTTAGGGGGACGCCTTTGTTGTCATGGGTTTGGATCAATATTTCGATAAGCCTTGTTACAATGGGAGATCTACGATATTGATTCTTCAAGTGAAAAGAAAAGGCAAGCAATTCAAAAATAGATATCGATAAATTTAATGGGAATTTTTTTTATCTCTGGAAGCTCAAGATGGAATATCTGTTGGTAGACAAAGATTAGTGGATTGTGGTGGATCTAGGTATTGCACCTATAAGAATAGAAACAAATGATTGGGAAAAGTTGGATCAAAAGGTGAAGAGCACAATCTGATTGTGTCTCTCAGATTCAATATTACATAATGTGTCAGGGGAAGCTACAACCAAGGGTTTATAGAATAAATTGGGGAATTTGTGTCAGTCTAAGTCCCCGGTAAATAAAATTTTCCTATGAAAGAAATTGTATAGCCTGAGGATGAGAGATGGAGACTCTATGAAAAAAAATCTGAATGATTTCAATACCGTGGTAAGTCAATTATTATCTCTTGAGATTAAAATTTCAGATGAAGATAAGTGAATCATTTTATTGTGCTCTTTACCAGACTCCTAGGATAGCATCGTTGTGGCCATAGGTAGTAATAAAACTACCTTGAGTTTTGATGATGTGCTCTCATCCTTGTTTTCGGAGGAGATGAGACAAAAGAACATGGAAGGAAAAAACACATATGCATTATTTGCAAGAGGAAACTCCCAGGATAGAAATAGATCTAAGTCCTAAAGTGGGAGATCTATGTCTAAGGTTAGATCTAAATATCCCAAAAAGTTTGTAAAGGTGTGATGGAGACGTGGAAAACAAGGGAACTTCAGGAAGCAATGTAGATCCAAAATCATTGAGAAAGTGAAGGCATCTAAAGGTGCTCCCTCTACAAAAGAAAATACCTCCAAGGAAGGAGGGAATGTGTACTTGGCTTCTTAAAGCACACATGTAGATCATGAGGCATGGTTGATTGAATCAAGTGTATCCTTTCATATGACTCCCCACAAGGAGTGGTTCTGTGAATATGAAATGTATGATGGAGGTAATGTTTTCTTAGGTGATGACTCGACAACCAGAATCATAGGATGAGGAAAACTCAAGTTGAGGCTCATATATGGAAGGATTAGAACACTGCTTGATGTTCTTCACATCGCAGGATTGGCCAAAAAATTGATTTCTGTAGGAAAAATGGACGATGCATAGGTAAAAACAATATTTGAAAAAGAAACCCTCAGGATGGTTCGAGGAGCAATGTTGTTGCTGAAGGGAGTTCAGATTGGAACTATGTATAATATGTAAGGAAGCACTATTAGTGATGGGTGTATCAATTCCATTGTTCCTAATATTGGAGTAGAAGAAGAAAAAACTCATACAGTCTATAGAGAAAAGGTTATGTTGTGGCATCAAATACTAGGGCATATCAGAGAGAAGGGTCTTCGAATACTACATGGTAAAGGTATGGTTGAAGGTTTTATCACCATAAGTCACCTCCTAATTGCAGGGGAGGTAATCCCAATACCAATCAAAGTTTTTATGTGATAGGTTGGTTTAAAGAGGTCAAATGGGTGCAAACTCAGAATCTGAATGATGTTCATCACATGAATGAACAAGAAATGTACAAGGAAGTGAGGGCCACATTAACTTCAGTTGGGAAATTGAGTTAAAGAGAGAGAGGAGGAAAGAATTAGGAGAAAGATGAGTGAGACTGCTTTGGGCATCAGGCCTTCCAGCAACTCTAGGAAGAAAACTCAAAACTCAGAAGACTTCTTGAGCTCAAGTTCAGACACTGAAATATGTCTACTAGGGACACAATTACAACTATAGCATGAAAAAACCTCCATCATCCTGCAATTGAAACAACTCAACTGGATCATCCATTCCCGAGCCATTAAATGTGGGAGGGGAAAAATAACATAGGGAAATGAATAAAACTGACCTTGATACCACTATAATCAAACCTCCATTACAACAACATCACGATCCTCGACTAGATCATCCATGCCCGAGTGTTTTAAATAGATTTACAGACAAAATGAAGAGAAAGGAAGATGACTTCTATTAACATGAAAGTATCAAGTCGATTACATAACTAGAGAACAACTCTGGTAGAACAAAATTACACATTGGGAGCTCTGCTCCACCAAAGACCTTTAAAAAAATAACAGAACTCCTACATATACTCAAAAATTTCATAACAACAATAGAGGCATGCTCAAGCTTCCATGGCGCTGTGTCTTCTCAGTCAGACTGCACCTGCAGTCTCCTTCATAAATGCCTTTCTCTATTAGATGTGATCTAGGCTCTAGCAGTCCCTCTAAGTCTCCTCGGTCATACTAATCATGCAACTTGTTGTAAGATGCAATATCAGATGGTCTTGGATGACAAGATGCCTTCACAGTTAGACCGTTCTAACATTCCATTCATGGGGGAGATGAAACTTCAACCACCTCCTCTTCTTCATAACTTCTTCATCGGGATCATGGAAGGCCCAAGTCAAACTTGACACCTAGAAGACGTGGAAACCTCTCCTTGGATGTCTGCTACTTCGTTGGACCTTTGTAGAGGGACTCGACTAGTGGATGTGGATGGAGATGATGAGGATGAGGTGATGGGCATGACCGAGAGGCTACTGGGTATGAGTGGGTGTTGAGGTGTAAAGGTGTGGGGGTGACACGACGCAGGGAGAGGACGAGGAGGCAAAGGGGAGGCTTCGATGGTGTGTGATTGGTTAAGGGGGACACAATGACATGACAAAGGTGACATGGAGAGAAGTGGAACATGTGTCAGGAGGTGAGAGGAATCGAAGGGGGGAAGGAACAAGCAGAATTGACATGGAGGGGAAGTGGAAGACACATGTTGGGAGGTGAAAGGGGGAGCAATAGTAGGAGATGTGATAGACATATGAGGGATATTGAGTGGGAGATAGGTGTTGGGAGAGAAGGAGGCGGTAAGGGCGAGTGGTAACTGGTCTAATCAAAGGGGGAGGGAGTGGTAATTAGCGGGAAATTTTGGGCGGGGGGGTTCGAGTTGAA
>ML787284.1:450694-465531 GCA_009831015.1 Picea engelmannii | reverse complement strand
GTATGATATTGGATCAGGACTGTAGATCTAAGCATGCCAAGATTGACTGCTCAGATATGTGTGCTCCTTAGCAGGACACACCTAAACCATCGGGCCACCCATAGACTTAGGTTCAAATGTATTTGGTGAGTTTTTAAGCCCCTTTTCTCGCATTTTTTTCACCCAAGGCTCATATTCCTTAAGGAAACACCCCTCTTACAAATATATGTGCTAACATTAGGCTCCATGGGGGATAGAATCCTCTCTGCGAGGCTATAATATCTTCAGTAGTTCCATTCACCTTCTGCATTGGGATATGGAGTGAAGCTCAAAACACCCTGCTGAGGAATACATGCCGATAAGTAAAAAATGAAAACAAACATACATGGGATCCATAAGAGCTTATTTATATATAGTCCTAGACTAATTGATTTTTACATGGTGTTAGGTGAAAACAAATTTCCACCATATCCATTCAAGTAAATTCCTGACTAGAAGTTCTTTTACTCTATCAACAACTGATAACAAACGATGCAATCGTGACAAAAAAATGGTTACATCCTTCAACTTTCCTCCGAAGGTTGAAGTTGAGAAAAATCTAGGTGGTTCCAAGGCATGAAGGAAATGCAGCTCCATGTACTCATTGACAGGCTCATAGAACGAGTGAAAAACTATAGAAAATTTGTAACAGGCAACCTTCTCTGCTCCATAGCTACTCACACAGGGATAAATATCTCTCGTCAGCTCAGGTGGATGAGAAGTTGATGCAGGTTGACTGATCTCGGGTGATGGTTGCTCACTGATAGGCTCTGGACAGAAGATAAAATTCCCCTCCTTCTCTTCCTCTTCTTGGATCTCCCAAGGGCCAAAGTCATAATCATCATAAACATGACCATTGGAAGAGCTCTGCTCTTCAATCTGCTGCTCAATGATTCCTGCGGGCCAAGGGTGGTTGATTTCCTCACAATATTTTCCTTTAGTGAACAGAGGATAAGAGTCTATTGTATTCTCTTGGAAATCCTGCAGTTCAAGCTCAGAATCTAATTCACAACAGTCATACACATGCTAGTTTCTCCCCACACTTTCAAAATGTGATGTAGGGCTCTGCTGCTCTTTGTTTGAATACACAACTATTTCTTCACTTACATATTAGACAACAACTGCATCAAGGGAAGAATATGCTACCTCTATGGCTATGCAATCCTCAACCTCACCATCATCAGTATGGCTGCCAAGAACCTCTGCTTCAAGGACTAGAAAATCCTTTGTGCTTTCCTCAAATTTTAACGTTTCTATCTCGGCAGAGAGTGATTTTACCAGCTCCATCAGCCTACCTAAAACATATTCTTCCTCCCCATGGTCCTCATTAGACAAATCCATATATTGATCATGGTCTTCATATTCCTCACAACAATTATGACAAATAAACTTAGAGGAATAAGACTTTTGACAATACCTAATGAAAACTGCATGAAATTTTCCCAGGGAGGAGATGCTAGCAGGGGGTAAGGAGTGATACCACTGACGAGCATCTTCTGCTAATGAGAACATGAACATCTTCATTAATACATATTCATGATGTATCTCCCATTGGTGCATGAGTTCATGAAACTCACGAAGATCTTGGGCAGGGTTGTCATTTTTATGCTCTTTAAATATGGGAAAAAAATCAACCCACTCATTTACTGTAGGAACAACGTTAGGAAAACCAAGAACAATAGAAAAATTAAAAGGAGCAAACCTTTGAGCCAAAATTTTGTGCATTCCGAACTAGTGGATTCGTGAATCAATCCTTCAACCATGGAGTCACCAGGTGGATGATGTGTAGTAAGAGTGTGTCTGGTCTTTGTTCACCATCAAAGACTAGCTATGATTGTTGGGTTCTCCCAAGGGATACAAGGTGTATCTAGAAGCAACCACACTGAAACAGTGGAGTTGAGATAGTGGAGTCACCTCAGTGGAGTCTCCTTAATGGAGTTTCCAAGTGCACAGTTGCAATATTTTATGTACTAAGTTCTGATGCACCTTCAGAACCAATAAGCTTTGTCATTCAATCCCAGGGAAAATATTCAATTTGTCCCCTACAACGACGCCATAAATGTTAGCACCAAAAGTCACCTCCTGATTGCAGGGGAGGTAAGATGAGTACCCATCAGATTTTTTATGTCATAGATTGGTTTAAAGAGGTCAAATGGGCACAAAATCAGAATCTGAATGATGTTCATCATAGGAATGAATAGGAAATGTACAGGGAAGTGAGGGCCATGTTAACTTTAGTCAGGAAATTGAGTTAAAGCCAGAGTAGAGGGAAGACTTAGGAGAAAGATGAATGAGACTGCTCTGGGCATCAGGCCTTCCAAAAACTCTGGGAAGAAAAATAAAAACTCAGAAACCTTCTTGAGCTCAAGTTTAGACATTGAAATATGTCTACTAGAGAC
The DNA here is from genome assembly GCA_009831015.1 of Picea engelmannii. Classification (NCBI taxonomy): domain Eukaryota; kingdom Viridiplantae; phylum Streptophyta; class Pinopsida; order Pinales; family Pinaceae; genus Picea; species Picea engelmannii. The sequence continues at coordinate 463,114 of ML787284.1, read as the reverse complement.
ACAGTTACAACTGTAGCATGATCAAACCTCCATCATCCTGCAATTGCAACAAATCGACTGGATCATCCTTGCCCAAGACATTCAATGTGGGAGGGGAAAAAGAACACAGGGAAATGAATAAAACTAACCTCGATACCGCTATAATACAACCTCCATTACAACAACATCATGATCCTCAACTAGATAATCCATGCCCAAGAGTTTTAAATAGATTTACAGAAAAATGAAGAGAAAAGAAGTTGAATTCTATTAACATGAAAGTATCAAGTCGATTACATAACCAGAGAACAACTCTGGCAGAACAAAATTACAGATTGGGAGCTCTACTCCACCAAATACCTTTAAAACAATAAAATAACTCTTACATATACTCAAAAATTCCGTAACAACAGTAGAGGCATGCTCAAGCTTCCATGGTGATGTGTCTTCTCAGTCAGACTGCATCTGCAGTCTCCTTCACACACACCTTTCTCTTTGAGACATGATCTAGGATCTACTAGTCCCTATGAGTCTCCTCGGTTAGACTGCTTATGCAACTTGCTATCAAATGCAATCTTAAACTGTCTGGGCTGACATAATTCCTTCACGGTCAGACCATTCTAACTTTCCATTCATGGGGGAGATGAAACTTCAACCACCTCCCTGGCTTCATAACTGCTTCAACGATATCATGGATGGCCCAAGTCAAACTCGACACCTGGAAAAGTTAGCGACCTCTCCTTGGTTGTCTACTACTTCGTTGGACCTTTGCAGAGGGACACAATTGGTGGACAAGGATGGAGCTGACGAGGATGAGGCGATGGGCACGATCGACAGGATACTGGGTATGCGTGGGTGCTTAGGTGTAAAGGTGTGGGGGTGACGCAACGTAGGGAGAGGACGTGGAGGCAAATGGGAGGTTACGATGGTGTGTGATTGGTCAAGGGGGACATGATGACATGACACAAGTGACATGGAGAGAAGTGGAATATGTGTCAGGAGGTGAGAGGAATTGAAGGGGGAAAGGAACAGGCGTAAGTGACATGGAGGGGAAGTGGAAGAGACATGTCAGGAGGTGAGAGGGGGAGCAGGAGTGGGAGATGTGACAAACATATGAGGGAGATTGAGTGGGAGACATGTGTTGGAAGAGCGAGAGGTGGTTAGGGAAAGCTGTAAGAGGTCTACTNGGGGTCCAAGTTGATGAGAAAGTGACACGTTGGTGGGGGCCCACGCTAGAAAATCACCAACTTCGACCCCCCTGTTAAAGGCATAAGTTTTGGTGGGGTTCGATATTGTATTGGGATCTATATTTGAGCGCGATAAGATCTGCACGCTCCGTAGCACGATGCACCCAAACCATCAGGCCACCCATAGACTTAGGTTAAAATGTATTTGGTGGGTTTTTAAGCCCCTTTTCTCGCATGTTTTTCACCCAAGGCTCAACTTCCTTAAGGAAGCACCCCCCTTACAAATATATGTGCTAATAGAAGGTATGTCTAACTTCTCTCTGGATTTTGATTTATGTGAACATTGTGTATATGGGAATCATAATCGAGTAATTTTATCCTCTAGTGCAACGAGGGAAGAAGGAATTTTACAACTAGTTCACAATGCTGTGTTTGGACCTGTGTCGGTTCCATCATTGGGAAAAATTGTGTACTATGTCTCAATTATAGATGACTTATAGAGGAATACTTGGATATATTTCCTCAAGAAGAAATATAAATTCTTTGATAGGTTTAAAGAGTTTAAGGCTCTTTTTGAGAATCAAATAGAGAAAAGAATTAAGGTGTTGAGGATAGATAATGGTGGAGAGTTATGTGGGAATGAATTCAAATAATTCTGTAAGAAGTGCAGTTTAGAAAGGCAAAAGACTACTCCATATGCACCTTAGTAGAATGGATTTGCAGAAAGGATGAACATGACATTGATGGAAAAATCAAGGTGCATGCTTAGTGGTGCCAGGTTAGGGCAAGAATTATGGGCAGATGCAGTGGGTACTTCATGTTACTTGGTTAATAGATCACCCTCATCAACACTAGATGACAAGACTCCATAAGAGGTATGGACTGGTAAGAAACCTTCTCTCACATGTCTCAAGGTATTTGGCTGTGAGGCCTATGTTCATGTTCCAAAGGAAAACATGAGTAAGCTAGATAAGAAGGCTAAAAAGTGTATGTTTATTGGGTATAAATATGGTCTTAAAGTTTATAAGCTTTGGAACCCATAAACTAAGAAGGTTGTGTATAGCTGATATGTGGTATTTAGATAAATGAAGGATGTTTTGAAACATGAAGTCCTACCAAGTAAGGAAGAACCAGATAAAATAGAGTTTGATCCAAAGGATGCTGAATCAGACTCTACAGTAGAACATGAATCAAAATAAAAAGTTCCTCATACTCCCGTATTGAGGAGATCGGTGCGGGAAAAAAGGCTACCGAAAATGTATACTCCATCTGATTTCCATTCAAATTTTTCTTTGTCTATTACTCATGATGATCCTAGAACTGTTAGAGAGGCAGTGGATTCAAAGGATGGAAAACTATGGAAAAAGGCCATGGTTGAATAAATGGAAACCTCCGATAAGAATGAGGCTTGGGATATAGTGGAGTTTCCAACTGAAATAAATCCCATTGGAAACAAATGAGTATTTAAAAGGAAGCTGAATGCAGAAGGAAAAGTGGAGAAATACAAAGCTCGGTTAGTAGAAAAGGGTTATTCCCAAGTTGAGGGAATTGATTTTGGTGAGATTTTTTCTCTTGTTGCCAAGTTAACTTATATTATATTTATGTTATCTGTTATTGCTGTGTTTGATTTTGAAGTAGAAAAAATGGATGTGAAGACAACATTCGTACATGGGCATATGGAAGAAGAAATCTATATGAAGTAACCAAAAGGATTTTTTGTGAAGGGAAAGAAGGAGCTGGTATGCAAGATGAAAAATTGTTTGTATGGTTTAAAACAATCACCAAGGATGTGGTATCAAAAATATGATACTTGTATGTTGGGACTTGGCTTCACAAGAAGAAAAGAGGATCACTATGTGTATTTTAAATTAATTGGTGATCATTTGATTTATTTGGTCTTGTATGTGGATGACATGTTGCTGATAGGAAACAAAAAGAAGATTATATAGGATGTGAAAACTTAGGTGTCTAAATTTGACATGAAGTATCTTGGTGCTACAAATTTCAATTTGGGCATGGAAATTAAAAGAGATAAAAAAAAATGAAACTTTGGTTAAATCAGAGAAAATATGTTGAGACAATATTGCAGAGGTTTAATATGCAAGAATGTAAACCAATCAGGGTCCCTATTCTTGTAGGTGTAAATTTATCTGCGGATCAATTTTCCAAGGCACAAGAAGAGGAGGAGGACATGTCTTGTGTTCCATATGAAAGTGTGGTTGGAAGTTTGATGTATGAAATGGTCTATACTAGACCAGACACTACACATGCAGTGGGAGTTTTGAGCATGTGTATGTCAAAACCAGGGAAGGAGCAGTGTACAACAGTAAAGAGGGTTTTTAGGTATTTGTGTGGCACTGCTAGCTATGGATTGTGCTACTAAGGAAGACTAGGATTGGACAAAGTGTTGGACATACATGGCTTTGTGGATGCAGAATGAGTTGGAGATCATGATCATAGGAGATTTACAAGCGAGTATGTGTTTAATCTGTTTGGAGGAGCAATTAGTTCGATGAGAAAAAGACAGTCTGTAGTGGCACTTTAAACTACGGACGTTGAATACATGGAAACCACTCATGCAATAAAGGAATAAGTATGGTTCCAAAGATTGTGTTTAGGTATTGGGTTGGTATAACAAGCTGTAAGGATAGATTGTGACAACCAGAGTGCAATTTTTCTGGAAAAGAACCTGACTTATCATTCAAAGACAAAGCATAATGATGCGCAATATCACTTTGTGAGAGACATGGTTGAAGAAAATAAGGTTTTGTTGAAAAAGGTGGACATTTTGATGAATGTTTCATATTCATTAACAAAATCTGTGAGCACTGAGAAGTTCTCTTGGTGTAGAGGATCTATGGAATTGTTGTCCTAGATTGTTGACTATGTGAATTTGTAATCCCCTATATGGAAAGAAAACAACAAGTGTGAGAATGTTGGATATGTGTTATATTCTTTGCATGACTAGACAGGTGCATAGGGGGGTAGAGCCCTGCATTTTTTTTCTCCCTTGGTTTTCGTGTCCATTTTTTGGTCGGTCCTTGATTTTTGTGTCCATTTATGGGTGGTTTTTCGGCACATGGTTTTTTGCTGATGGATTTCTATTTTCGGTTAAGGAATTAGGGTTGTTGACTAATCCAGATCATTGTATTAGGGTTTTGGATTTCGTTGGATCCTATATGTATATTGTATTGTAAACAATGTATGATGTGAATGAATATATAATATGTTGGTTTTCTTGGTTTGGGTTTCTAGGGGAAACATCTATGTGTAATGTGTGCATTTTCCATTGTATCTTTTTTTTTCTTTTATTGAAAATTTGTTTGCAGTAAAATATTGTACAAGGTTAAAATATACAATATGGAAGGTTTGATATTTCCACGAATAAAAATATTTTGGTAGTAGGGTTTCTTCCATTGCGAAGAGGTGATGATGGTGGAGGAAGTGGTGAAGTTGGTGGTCCTCCAGATCCTCATGTTTCTACCATAAAAATATGTGATACATCTAACAATGGTATGCCAAGATAATGGAATAGGTGATCATGGGTGTAAATGTGTTGAAACTACACATAATATATCTAGCTAAACAATAATACACACATTTGCAGAGATAATTCGATAAAGAAGAAGAAGGAGATAAAGAATGAAAGAATTCTCATTAACCGTTTGAATAATGAATAATTTACACATGATATACTATGTATAAATCAATTAGTCCGCACTGGAGGAGAACCAATGCACCATAGTGGTGGTATAGAGTGATCTAGACACACACCAATAGTTACAAGAGTGAACTGCCACCTAGTCTAGTCTCTCAGGAAGTTACGAGAGTGAACTGCCACCTAGTTGAGTTAACTAGTCAACTAGTCTCCATTTAATTGATTGAAAAAAGAGTAGTGAGGAGTTAACTCAGGAAATCCAGGGTAATGCGACAATATGGTGATGATCCCAAGTCAAGTACGCATTATCTTGTGATGATCTCAATGTTGCATGGTGACAAAACCAATGTAACATCTAAACTCAACTCAACTAGTCAAACTGAAGTGTCAACTTAAAGAGAATATTCTCTAGGTGGAATATTCTCCCCTAAAATATGGGAGACTGGATAATGACTAATTATGAATAATAAACAAGGAAAAACCTTAGGAAAAAAAAATCCTAGGTGTGTGTGAAGTAACTCCAACACCCCCTCTGAACATCACTATGGTGAAAATAAAGAATGGGTCCTGATAACGAGGGCATGTTAGGTACCCAAATACAAAAGATACACTAAAATAAAGTGAGGAAAGAGGGAAAAACTCATGGGAAAAATCCCCTCTCAAGGTAGAATTTATGTAAAAAGAAGAACTGCATTTTCTAGGCAACTGTGTCCTTCACTCCAAGATGACCTCATAGAGAATGAAACTTCTGCTCAGTTAAGGTCTTGGTGAAGATGTCTGTCGTTTGTTCTGCTGAAGGACATAACTGTAAGTTGATGATACCCTTGTGTACTAAGTCCTAGATGTAGTGCATGTGGATCTCAATGTGCTTCATCCGCTGCCTCTGAACTAGATCTCTGCATAACTTCAGAGTGATTTGGTTGTCACACTATATGACAATCGACCGATGAAACTAAATGCCCAACTCAGTGAGAAAATGTTGTAGCCACATAGCCTAAATGGTTATGTTAACTACCCCTCTGTACTCTACCTCAGTTGAATATAGAGCAATGGAATCTTTCTTCTTTCTCGACCAAAAAATAGGCCCGTAACTAAGACTGAGTGAGTAACCATATGTGGACTTGCGATCAGTGCTATCACCACCCTAGTCAGAATTAGTAAACCCGATGAGATATAATGTAGATTATGCTACATAATGAATCCCAAAGGTGATGGTGCCCTGTACGTATCTAAGGATACACTTTACAACCTTCCAATGTAGCTCATGCGACTCTTGCATGAACCTGGAAACTGTGCCAATTTCATAGGAGAGGCCTGGTCTAGAGTGTGTGAGATACAACAAGATCCCCACTAGTTGTCTATATAGTGCGTTGTCAACCAGTGGAGTCTCCCCGCCATCCTCAAGTTTGACTCCTGATAAGAAAGGAGTCGGAGCAGACTTGTAGTTTGTCATGTGAAATCTCTCAAGGACATCTCGTGCATACTTGGCCTGAGACAATTTGATTCTTGGTGCATCTTGACTGATCTTGAGTCCAAGGAAAAAGTGTAGTGGAACCATGTCCATCATCAAAATCTTGTCATGTAGAATCCTCTTGACTGAAACAATCGCTGAAGTTAAGAAACCGGTGATCAACAAATCATCAAAATATAGAACTAAAAGTAGAAGTGAATCATCTATCCTGAGCATGTAGACATTTAGATCTGATTTACAATGTACAAAGTTCTGTGACAACAGGTAGGAATCCATCTTGGCATACCATGCCCTCAGAGCTTGCTTGAGGCCATAAAAGGACTTCTTCAATCGACGGACCAAAGATGAGTCTTGCATAAATCCCTAGGGCTGCTCCATGTATATCTCCTCGGAGTGATCACCATGAAGAAATGCATTCTTCATGTCCATCTGATGGACTTCCCATCCCTTGGATGCTGCAATGGAAGGTGCCAATCGTATGGAATCCATATTCTCTACTGGAGATAAGGTCTCATCATAGTCATAACCATGAACCTGCTGAAAGCCTTTGGAAACAAGCCTAGATTTGTATATGCTAATCTATCCATGAGCTGCGCTCTTGGTCTTGTAGACCCATCTACATCTAACAAGTTTCCTCCCAAAAGGAAGGGGAACAAGATCCCATGTCTGGTTCTCGAGGAGGGTGTTGTACTCCTCCTGCATGGTGGATTCCCAAAAGGGATTTCTAGCAGCCTCTCCATAAGACTGTGGATCTGAAGACTGAATCAAGAAAATATGCTTGGAGGGAAATGGATCATTGGTAGTGAGTGCAATGGGAGGCTCCTCGAAATTAGATCGAGTCCTCCTAGTATCAGCTGGATCACCAATGAGATCCCCTGCATCCTGAAGATTATTATGTGACCACTTGGGCTTCTACTCTGGCTCTGCAACTACATCTGGATACTATGACTCTGCATCTAGCTATACTAACTCTAAATCTGAATCATCTGAGTCCTCTGAATTAGAACTCTTGTCTGAAGAAGATTCGGTATGTGCATTCTCATCATCTCGGACAAGTCAAAGAATGAAGGTGTCTACATGTGGCTGCTGAGGTACATGCGAGACACTTTCCTCGAATTGGACACTACGCTCAATGATGAGTAGGTCTGAGGAAATATCACTAAGCCTATATCCCTTCACACCGTTGTGATATCCAACAAAAATACACTCAGTTTTCTGTGGATCAAGTGCCTTCCTCTTTTCATAGGGAATTTAGACCCATGCATGTGAACCGAAAATGAAAAAGTGGGTCACTTCTGGTTTGAGGCCGATCCAAGCCTCGTAGGGGGTCTTATCCTTGAAATATCTATGGGAATATCTGTTTTGGATGTATGTTTCACAATTAAGTGCTTTGGCCCATAGTATCTATGGTAGTGACTTTGCATGTAGCATGCAAGATGCCATCTCCTTTAGAGATCTATTTTTCCTCTCAACAAATCCGTTTTGTTGCGAAGTATAGGGAATTGTGTGTTGAAATTGAATCAATGCCTCATGGAAAATGTTATGGATCTCATGATTGACATAATCTCCCCCGTTATCAGTTCTGAGGACTTTGATATTCTTTTCGGACTGTGTCTCAACCGGGGCTTTGAAATCGTAGAGGTGTTGATATACCTTAGATTTTTTCCTGAGAAAGTAGATCCAAGTAAAATGTGAGAAATAATCAACAAAAATGAGAAAAAAACTCACTTTTCTGATGGATGTATGCGGAAAAGGACCCATAAGGTCACTATGGATCAGATCTAAAGGTGAAGAAACTCTTTGAGACTTTCCTTTGTCGAATTTCTCTTGAGGGTGTTTTCTGAGAACATATCCCTCACATACTCCCTTGAAAAAATGGATGTATGGTAGACCATCAAACAATATTTTCTTGCTAATATGTTGCATGTATCTGAAATTCAAATGTCCAAACTTTTCGTGCCATATCCTATTACTTTCATCAACATGAGTAAGCAGTAAAGCATAATTAGGTTCAATGAATTCAAAAAAGGTATACAATCTACACTGATGATTTGCCTCACCGATAACAACCTTGGAGTTGGTTTGCATGTCGTAGATGTCCACAGAATTTGGTGTGAATATGAATTTATTTCCAGTGCCGAAATTCGTCATCTGATACATAGAGACAAGGTTGAAGGAAAGTTTGGGAATGTGCAATACATTCTCAAAGATTCCATTGTTGAGTTCAATCCTTCCTTTGCCGGTGACTTTGACAGAAGAGTTGTCCCCCATCAGAATAGGAAGACCTTTGCATGCATCCAATGAAGAATGTAATTCTTTTGAGGTAGCCATGTGATGTGATGCTCCTGAATCTACAATCCAAGCATCGGGAGAGGAGTTGATGGCAATCAAGGCATGGCTTGAATTACCTCTCTTGGAATTCAGATCTTCTGGTTTTTTCTTCTTGGCACCCTTGGGGATGCGATCTCCAAGGTTGTTTTGCTGAAGTATTTTAGACACCAGATCTATTTTTTTTTTCATGCATGTGGATTCCGAATGAAATCCTTTGTGACAATACATGCATTTTTCCCATTTTCTTCCCTTTTCCCCTTTGGATCCAGAGGCATCGGTGAAGGGTTTTGTGTACCGTTCCTTCTTCGACTATGCATGAGACTTTTGTTTATATTTATCTTTAGATTTATGGTATTTGTGGCTTCCATAATGCACAGTGAGTGAATGCACCCTTGGGCCTTTGATTGTTCCCATGTTGATGAGCTTGGTTTGCTCATGTGTCAGAGATTCGATAAAGTCCTCAAGAGAAGGCATCTTCCAGGTGGCTTTGGAGGAGAATCTAACAGAATGGAATGTGGATACAAATAAAGAGAATTTAGGACCAATATTGGAGAGAATGGTGATAACCATTTGTTTCTCCTCCTTCGATTTATCAACCCTACAAGCTTTGAGTTGCGACATTGAAGCCTTGAATTTTGTAAAGAAATCTTGGATATTGTCGAAGCTTTTTGGATCCAATGTGAGCAGCTCCACCTCCATCATGTGTCCCCTCTTCTCATCCTATTTTCCAAATATCCCTTCCATGGTGGTCCATGATTCATTTGGAGTCTTGCAGGAAGATATATGAAAAAGGAGATCGGGAGAAATAATACTGCAAATTGTCATAAGTGCCTCATCCATGCAATTTAAGTACTTGGATTTTTCTATGGTTGATGTTGGTTATGTATATGTATTCAAGGTTAACATGTACAACCATCTACATCAGATATGTATGGATATTTTCTCCTTCCATGCAAATTAGTTGTAAGGTGTAAGAATGAATTCTTTTTGGAAATCCATCTTTCTGTTGTCTTCAATCTTTTGTACCTACTAAAAATTTTGGTGTAGTTTTTGCTTAGTAGTCCATTGGATCTGATACCATGTAAATGTGTTGAAACTGAACATAATAGATCTATCTAAACAATAATACACACATTTTCAGAGAGAATTTGAGAAAGAAGAAGAAGAAAAGAAAGAATGAAATAATTCTCATTAACCATTTGAATAATGAATAATTTACACATGATATACTCTGTATAAATCAATGAGTGCACACTAGAGGAGAAACAATGCACCATAGTGGTGGTGTAGAGTGATATGGACACACACCAGTAGTTACGGGAGTGAACTTCCACCTATTCTAGTCTCTTAGGTAGTTAGAGGAGTGAACTGCCACCTAGTTGAGTTAACTAGTCAACTAGTCTTTAGTTAATTGACTGAACAAAGAGTATTGGGGAGTTAAATCAGGAAATAAAGGGTAATGCGCTAGTTTGGTGATGATCCCAAGGAAAGTGTGCATTAGCTGGTGATGATCCCAATTTTGCATGGTGACAAAACCAATGTAGCATCTAAACTCAACTCAACTAGTCAAACTGAAGTGTCAAGTGAAAGAGAATATTCTCCAAGTGGAATATTCTCGCCTAAAATATAGGAGACTAGATAATGACTAATTATGACTAATAAACAAGGAAAAACCTTAGGAAAAAGACATCCTAGGTGTGTGTGAAGTAACTCCAACAATGGGAAGCCACAAATCCAAAGAGAGCGCCTAGAATGCAAAGGGATTGCAATGTTGTTTTAGTCTCAAATATCTATGATTATTTATGTTTCAAAAATAATAATATTTATTTTTCCAAGGAACACCCCTCAGGGAAAATCTTGGAAAGTTCCTCACATTTGTGGATGGTACCCAATGTAAACATATTGACGCCTAATACAACACTTGAATTGGAAAGGAAATCCAATGAAACACACAACATAGAAATCTATCTGAGGGGATTGACCTTGAGTCCTCCCACATGAAGCTTAAAGCACTCAAAAACTCAATATATCCCATTGGGCTACAAAAGAAGTGTATTTATATGAAAATTTGGCCAAAGTCAAATGTTTCCAAAGGGAGGGAATTGTAACAAAGCGTGCACATATGGTGCACAATGTTCTCCCATGTGGTTCTAATGATGGGAAAACTAATTTTTTAGTAATTGATATGCATAATGATAAAGAGAAAAACACACTTCTATGTCTCTAGAGTGGCTCAAAAAAATTATGTTGGGAAAATGGGACCTTACAATTTATATTTCATCGGGAATGATGAAATCCATCGAGAGTGTACCCAACTAAAGGTATATAAGACCGTTATAGTCACCTAACTCAAGGTGATGAAATCCAAGAGATGATGAACTATAAATCTCAGGTGCTACTCACAACCTTGTAAGCAAGTTACCTAGGAAAAATCTCTAATTGTAACATCCCCGGATCTTCACTGAGGTGCACTACCACACATATTTTTCTTTGATACCACTCTATAACATACCCAAATCTCTTGTTGGGCCCAATTACTACTAAAAATGACTAACTATAAATTTGATACCAATTTAAATGCAGAAAAATACACAACATGACATACAAGCTCATTCAACTATCCATAATAATTTAAAACATGAATGTAATTGATTTAAACATGCGCATTAACAATTACATACACATATCAGCATTCAATCACATAAAACATAGATTTTAAAGCAATATTTACCCACAATAGGTAACAATAAATAAGATAAAATTCAGAGTGAAATGCATAACAATTAAGCTCAATATTCAACAAAATTAAACATAGTGAATATGCACATTTATCTTTGCAAATATGCAAACCATTACAAAGGATGAATGTTACACCCAACCATATACTTGCTGCTCTAGATATCAACAAAAAGTCACCTTGAGATGGGGATAGGAATCCACAAGAAAGGGTGTCCCCTAAAGGTGTCTATTATCCACTCACAACAAATAAATTCCTACAACCATTCCAATCCATCAACTCTCTTTCCACTCAAAATACACAACCCAAGTAATGGGATCCACTTCTTTTCCATGTAGTCCATCAGGTCATCCCACTTCTCTCTAGGGATCCAACATAGGTTGGACATGAAATATCTCTACTCGGGACTCCAGGAACTCTAGTTGTAAATAGAATTCTAACAACAAAAAATATCTTATTCAGTTGGAAATTCTTATACAAAAATTTCACTCACAGTCCTAATAATATGATTCTTCATGCAACTACCAACTCTAAGACTTGTCCACAAATCCCACTATGGCTACAGGTTATCTCCCAACACTCCACACACATTTTCCTTCATTTTTCCTCACTATAAAAACTAATTTCTTTTTTCCATATGAATTTCCTTTTATCTCATGCATGTTGAGTCTCATATTCCCCAAGGTTGATTATACTTAGGTCCATGCTCTGAATAACTTTGTGGGGTGACTTAACACACCAAACCTCTTATATGTATTCATTGATTGGGATTTGGAACACTCAAAAAGGAAGAAGAAGGTTCATAATAAAATAATTTAGAAAGATGGATTGGGTTTAATTGGAATGTATAATTCCCCCTTGGAACCCCCCTCTCTTGGTGGAAACTTATCCCCCATGTCTCCATCCACATCTGTCTGCAGCCGACGATACATTTTCTTTATTATTTTCAATACACACCATTAACATATTAAATTGTTGGGCCTATGGCCATACATCATATTTACATCATACATTACTAAACTGGGGATTAAAAATGGGGATGTTACATCCCCCCCCC
>ML787284.1:434892-448968 GCA_009831015.1 Picea engelmannii | reverse complement strand
AAAAGAATTAAATTCAATTAACATCCAATAACTATTTGAAAATGAATGATTGAAATTGAAATGGTTATACCATTCGAAATCAAACAGGATCAAAATCAATCAACTGATCATAGAGATACGCGTGCTCTGTTTCTTTTGTTACCACAAAGTCGGGTTAACAGAATCATGATCAAACAACAAGGAAATCGTTTCATATCCAATGCAATCAATACAATTAAAACAAGTTTTATGCAATTGTTATGCCATCTCATCAAAAGGTAACACAATCAAATCTAAACAGAATCATTTTCAAATTGTTATAACTGTATTGATATAACAAACATTTCATGCCATGAGCAAACTAAACCAACACTGGCGCGTAACTGTCCATAAACGAAATCGTAATGAAATCACTCAGCTGGTAATAGGGTTCATGAGAATTATCTGATTGTTTGTTTTTGGCAAACTGGGCAGACAAGATAGATTTTCTTTGATTACAATTATTTGTTTCAAACGCATTATAACCAGATTTGATAAAGATAACAATTATTGATCAATTCGTTTGCAAACTAAAAACAAACAGAGCAGCTTTCACGATGTGAATCTAACTCATGAAAGTGATCGAACCAACTGAAAATAGACAACAATCCATTTAAGTAAATCAAACAGCGAGGGGTTTAACATAATCATCGTGAATCGAAACTATCCCATGATTCGAGCATGAATATTATTTGCACAGGCTTAAGTGAGAACACTGCTTGCGTAAAAACAGAGTCGTTCTTCTCAAATTGGAAACGGTCAGAATTGTATTCCAGCGTTGAAAATCATATGACAGCATATGTAACAACCAAACTCATAAAATCATTCAACGATCACAGCATACAAATCAAATCAAAACGTGATTGTATTCCAAATCTACCATGAAATTTTCTTGCCCTGAGTAGATACGAAACAAATCCAATTAAAAACAAACCACGAATTTCGCCAACTTAATCAACTCAAATCCAATCGAAAACCAATCAAATCCGATACAAATCTACCAGTGACTAAACTAGGAATGATCAAATCATGTATCAAAACAAAACTCCACTTATTTTTAGCAAAGCGAAACAATGTATAGAATGAACACCGAATGACAGAGGCATTTGAATGAGAAACAGAGCTATTTGAACACATAATTCAAATCATTATATTAACCTTGATCATTCACAAAACTAAAACGATACCAAAATTCATACCCCTATGGCTAGATCACAACAATTTAGAGTTGATAACGGCTATGGCTGATTCAACGTTCTTGAAAACAATGGAGCCCGTTGTCTTCTGCTTCTTATCAGCTGCTTGGAGTTGGTCTCTTTGGCTGGTCAATGCTGCAATTTGATCTTCCAGTGATTGAATTTTGGATTGAAGTAGAGGAACGTCAACGTAGTATCGTTCCAACCATAACTCACACTGGTCACATGACGGCTGTGTGGGTTTTGAAAGAACAGGCGAGGGTTTGGACACATTGCTGAGGGTTTCGATAGGCAATTTGATACCAGGGTAGCTAGGGTTATTCCTTAGGCTTTTGCTTACAGGATTTTTAATCGTCTCGGCTTTCTCAGTTCCAACGTCTGGTAAGTCAATAGGAGGGTAGACTGACGTCTTAGGAGTGGGCAATAGGATATGGAAGGGCACGGGGGGTCCAGCCTTGACTTCACTCACCACAGGCTTGTCAACCTATATAGGGTTTGCGTCCTCGAAACCATTTCGAGCGACGAAAGCTCTCCAACTATCACCATGTAAACTCAAATGATAAACAATGATAAGTTTAATGCCCATGATGGAACAGGCTACTGTCAACCTTCTCCCTTTTAAATCTTTTCGACATCTTATATAAGCTGCACTGAAAGTAGAAAGGCATGTTTAAAGGATACCCTATAAAATTCATTAGCAACCACAGGTGGTAGAGAAAAACGAGTCTGTATCGACCTTCACAGGTCACGAACTGCTTAACTAGCATCAATAGGTCGTGCCATCATGGTTGAGCATAGCTATGGGCATACCTCTGTCACAAGAGGTGACTTTGCACGAGAGAAACAACAGCAGCCATGGAACCTCTTCTACTTTCGAATTTTTGAACCAACGCTGGCTTGTGGCAGGTAACCCTGTAGCATAACTGATAAATCCCTCATCGATTTCCAACTGGATATCACCCACCTTGGCTCTACAACCATCGAAAGTTAAAGCGAACTGTTGTGCCACGAATAGGTTAAAACCCTCAAATCTCTGCACGAAGGTGAGCCAACTGTTAGCCTCCAAGTCTTTCTGGGCATTGTTGAACATTAACAAATCTTGGTTTCCGTTTGGCTCGATTCGCACGACTGGTGCCATGGAGCCGAGCACACGGTAAGTACAGGGTTTGGTTCATAGCACACAGAGGAGTAAAATGCATGCGGGGCGATGCGAGCTAACAGAGGTAAACGGTGAATAAGGGATAGACATAAATTCCATCATGAAAAGGTGGTGGAGTTTATCTCTGCCATGCATAAGAGTTATTACGAAAGTACAACCACCAGTTTACATAGATGTTCTACCCATTATAGCATAGTTCAACAATTATGTGAATTAGCCGACCAATGAATCAAATGGTAAGTGTATAAACCAACGCGCTATCAATGTTGTGCCAAAGTTTTAAACCATCAACATATGATTTGAAACCAATGCCAAATAATTAACCATGTGCCAATGTATTGTAACATCTCATATAAGTATTTTAACCAAGGTGCCAAAGGGTCTTCAACATACCAATAGTTATGAAAACATTAACATAGGGATTATATCAAAAGAAATATATAAAAATTTAATCATAACCCCTATGCACTTTCATGAAACCAATGGTCAAGTAGGTCGAATAAAATGCAAGTCCAAATGCTAATGCATTACAAACTCAATGAAACCAAGTCACACAATCAATACAAAAATGTCCAATGAGTATAGTTCGAAAGTTTTGCCAGCTGCATAACGATAAGTAAAAGTAAGTGCAATATGCATATTGACAGGAAGGATCATGACAGTTCAGATAATGATTCCAATGTGACTTTGAAGGACTAAGTTTTCACGCTTACAGTCGTGAAAACAAAATGAAGATAAGCGTGCAAAAGGCGCAAAGAATAAAAGTGTCGTTCATTTGAAAATTGCGACGAAAAATCGATGTTTGCAAAACATTGGTGTAGGCAGCTTATAAGACGATGGAAAAATGTGATTTGGCTGCCAACACAATTCCAACCAACAACTCTCATTTCCCCTCAATCCACAAAACCCAAGGAATGGTATCCATCACAGGTTTTATAGGAAGTCTCAAAGTTGTGGTTCTAGGAACTCCAACTGCCAAAATGGAGTCTTAATACATTTATGTAACAATGTACATTCAATTTTCTTCAAAATTTGCAAAAATTTATCGATATTCCTATGACATGGCCTCCTCGTGCTTGCACATGGCATCTTGAGGACCATAGAAATTCCATTGGACCTTTACTAGTCTGATGGATTTTCTCTTGAGAACTTTGACTTTATAGTCCATGATGCACAATGGCTCCACTCGAAATTCCCCTTCTCATTCCACTTGGATCATAGTCCAATAAATCACATGGTTAGGATCATATACATCTTTATTAGAGAAACATGGAACACATTATGAATTATCATGTATGCAATTAATGCAAGCATGTATGCAACTGGGCCTATCCTCTCTAGGACTTCAAATGGTCCATAGTATCTCTCTACCAACTTTGGGAAACTTTCCAATCTCAACGAGTTGTGCTTGGCTTCAACTTTTAAAAACACATGCTTGCACATAACTCTTTTTCCTATCTGTTGAACTTATGCTTATACTGAGATGGGGGTGGGTGAAACAATATAAGATACTTTTTACTTTAAATGATTATTAATCAATCATTCATTATATTTAAAATAATAAATGCAAATAAACTGAACTAATAGTACACAAATTTTAATTTGGAAACCCTTGTGGGAGAAAACCACAAAAAAATGATCTTTATAAATGTTTGTAGGCATTGTTATTACACAAATTGTAGTTTGGGAAAAGTCTGAACCAATCCATGAGATGGAAATAACTGTAGGAGAGTCTATCCACTGTCACCCTAGATAAACCCTCCCATCACTTTAGTGAAGGAGAAATCCAACACAAGGGGGGAATCCTGGGTGACCCAAGGGGGAAATGAGATTGAAAGTGAGGTTATGGAAGTAATACCCCTATAGGTCAACCTACTAAGTGTAGAGGTGGCTTGGGAACAAGTATCAGAGATGGTTAATGATTTCCAAGTACTTGAGTACCTATAGAAGATTGTTTTACCTACCCAAGACACAAGAAGATACAAGTATACAATATCAAAGATTAAGTGGGAAAGCAACTTAATATTTCGATCCCAAACTACAACAATAAACATGAGTATATATAATAAAGGAATAAATCTAATTAAGTCATATTTAACCACTCGAAGAATCAAGGATTTATTGAGAGATGAAGCACAAAACATGTATATTAATTCCCAATACTTTATCACAAACTTTAATGGTATTATAGGAATGTTTTATGATGATTTCAGAGTATATTTGTAACAGCTAAATGGATGTATAAATAATTGATACATAATAAAGTTTCAACCACGAGAATAAGCCAACAATCCGACAAAAATATCACCAATGAGCAGTAGAATGATAGTAATGGATTACAAGCAAATTTCCACGGTTGAAATGCAAGTTAAAATTGAAAATATAGAGTTATTTTATACAGCCCTAATGGATGTATATTTTATTAAGTTATATCTCCAAGAATACTAGGATAATCAATATTCCCTGGAGGATCTAGCTAGCTTAAAGGATTAAGAACAAATTCCAACTTGAATAAAATCAATATCTCTCTAAATCATGTTTACCAATGCAAACAATTTATTTCTCCAATGCAAATAAAGATTACTGCCTTTCCAAATGGGTTATGGAGTCTTCTTGTATTAAGTAAGGTCTAATGAATCTCAAGGGATGTAATCCCTTTTACTCCCTTGAGATAGAAACCCTAACAAGGTAAAGTATAGGAGGGTGTAAACCCTTTTACTCCTCTTAGCAACCTTTTCAATAGCCTTTTCAACAAACAAAAATGATAAAACTTGCTAGAGGTTGTAAACAATTATACTCCTCCAAGGGTCTAGCCAATAAAACCATGGAACAAGAACGAAACCTAACAGGGTGCATTTTTTCCTTACCAATTCCAAAAAATGCCAAGACAAACCCTAGTTACCAAGTATTTTTCACCATCAAATCAAGAGGAAGAGCCACCAAGAGATAGAAAACCACTTCCTTACATAATACGAGATCTAAACCATATCACAAGAGAGAGAGAGAATTAATTTTCCCAATAGGGGCGCAAATTGCATCCAAGTAGTCCTCTCACCATGGGAGATCCATGATGAAAATGAAATAGAAATTATCCTTATTTTTACAAATCGTCTAAAAAGTTTTTGTCCACTTAAATTTAGGGTAAACCAAAAATTAAGGGGCCAACAACCCTTAATTTTCCCCTTTACAAAATTAAATTCAAATTTAACCTAAAAATTGCACACAAGAAACCCTAAAAGTGGTGCCATCTCCTTGATGAGTGACGTTTTGGCACTTTGGTTAAGTCATTGGAGGTTGGAGGTGAAACTTTGGGCCTCCAAAGGTATACCTCTCATGTTCTAGGGTTTCCTTCAAGCTTCTATCCATCCCAAAGGTGCCAAGTGTGAAGCAAACACCACCACCACCAAAACCCTAGCCCATAGGGTGATGTCCATAAGGTGATGTCAAGCCTCTCTAAGTGATATTTTGGCTTACAAAGGAAAAACATTGGGATTTTAGGGGATAGGTGAGATCCTCCATGGTGTCTTTCAAGCCTCAAAAGGTTTCCATCATCATCTGGTGTGTGGGCCATGGTATCCATCTTGTGGGATTCATGCCCCAAGGAAGCATGAGCTAGTCTTGTTCCTACAAAACTATCCAGCAACCAAGGTCTTGCAAAGAAAATGAATACACCCTCCAAGGATCTCAAGTCAAATATATCATGATACGTAAATCAATTCAATAAAAGAGTCACCTAAGCATGTACATCAAAACCACCTCATCAAATTAAACAAGTTCTCAAAGACCCTATGCAACTTGCCAAGTTTAGGTATGGGAGGGTTGACAAAGTGACCAATTGGGTGAATCATCCCCTAATTCAAGGAGTGTTTCCCAAATGGACCCCCCTCTAAGCTATGTGTAGACGATTAAGTGAATGGGGGTAAAACTTTTGGGCATGTGTTTCATGACATACAAGGGATTCTAGTGTCTCATTTATCAGTGCCTTTGTAGAGGGTGTATTGCACCTTCATTTTCAATGAATCCTTTGTCCAAGCCCACTCATTTCCTTTTACTTTTTAAGATGTTTCCAGCTTGAAACCAAGGTGGGGATTCTACCTAAACATGAAATAAAATTCCCACCTTGACTCTACCTTGGTCACATTATGCTTCCCGAAGTTGAAGACAATGTGTGGGACTTCTACCTAAGCATGAAAAACATTTCCCATGCATGCTCTACCTTGGTTGGAATTTTTTCATGGGTCCCATTAGGTTCTTATGAGAGACATTTCATTTTCCTCAGGATCCCTGGGTGAGCATCTAGAAGGTTGATTATTGACTTTTATATTTTTCCAACTACTGACCTATGGGCCTTCATCCACTTCTTCCCATGAAATGAGGGGCAATCCCTTCTCAGGAAATTACACCCAAAAATCCCAAAATATAAGGAGGAGAGGGGATGAAGTGTGGAAAGTGGTAAGTATGATCGACAATGGAACAATGACTTGTCAAGAGGACCTCCCAGTAGAAAAGCAATCCCTAAGGGTGACCACTTACTAGGGTGAAATGTCAACCACCAAGGTGAAACAGGGCAAAGAGAATAACTTCCAAGAAGACTTTACATAATCAAAAGTAGCTTTAAATGAAACATACTCAAATGCCTGAAATATTGAAATTACACTCACCTTAATACCTAGCTTGTACCTCATGGAGCAAGACCCAGTGTCTTTCAGAAACAGGATGGTGTGGAGGATACCATCGTGATGAATCTAAGATTGGTGGTGGTGAGTTGGGCCTCTATTTTTGAAAGTGGACGTTGTCAACCATTTGTCTCTTGGTACTCCATGTCTACAACCCAAGGGCCTTGAGACATCATCTCCTTAGTTATCCCTAGGAAATGGGGATAAATTCTGGATCCTACTTGGGGACTTGTACTTGCCATAAAGTGAATGTGAACCACAACATATCCTGGTTATACTCATGTCTACATTGAAACATACAAATGTAAAATATAAGGTGGTTCTATCACCCTTTGTCCATATATATATCGAAATCAAATCCCAAAAATAACAACTAATCTAGATTTATTTTTTTGCATTTTTTTCAAAAAATTCTAAACTAAATATGTAATATAATGAAAGAAATATGCAAGTAGAGAAAAATGAAACATTACGTGCAACTAAAATACCATGAGAAATTAAAATGAAAATGCAAGAAATCAAGATGACCTACCTACTTACCTGGGCCCTGGGCCCTAAAGAAGTCAAGTGATTTGAATGTAGGGTCCAAGAAGAGACCCATCCACTAGTAATGACATATTTATCTCATCCAAGGATGTCATGTAATATTTATCTTTCTCAGACTTCTTCTCGATGATGTAAGGACCAAGCCAAGAGTTGTTATCCTTTTGATTGTATTTAGGCTTTCCCGTCCTCTTATCCCATGTGAAAGCAAGACTTCTGTCATTGTAGTTGATGTAAGGTATGCCTTCGATGTAAGGATATGAAGGAGGTTATGTGTTGACTGGATCTTTAATGAATTTCTCACGTTCTTTGTTCTCTTTGTCTTCTTTCTTTAATATATGGATGGACCCTGGTTATTTTCCTTGGAACTTCAGAAACTTATCCTTGTACTCATTCATCCTTGGGAGTAGTGTATCTATGCAATATTCTTGTGCAAAAGGAAGGTCCCATGGATCATACCCGATGATATGATGAAGTACATCAAATTCACACTCACTAGTGTAATTAGGACTATTAGGATCCATCACATGCTTCTCATCCCTCTTCAGACTATATAAAGTCTCAAAATTTTCATCCCCCATGGGAATATGTGCATGGGTGAGATACATACTAATAAAACCCCCAAGAGAAATGGACTAGCTTCTTGATAGAAACACTCCCCACGAAATTGGAACATCAATCACTACTATGTTCATAATTAGGCTGATATGTGGAAAGTCAATTAGGTAAATTTCCACATCTTCACATAGCCTGTAATTTTTGAGCTTTTGTGAATCAATGCCACAGACATTTCCATAAGGTCGGGTCATATTTAAACCAATTTGTTCCATTACCTTCAAGGACATCGCATTGGATGAGGATCCAGAGTCTAGCATACAATTATTCAAATAGATACCATTCATCCCCAAAGAGAGATAGAAAGGAGGGTTATTATCCTTCTGTCGATCAAGATACACTGTATTCAAGATTATTGGAGGGTCCTCCTTTTTAGTTGGTACTTTCAATAACTTCAATACTCATATTCTCACAAATGGGATCTTGCACATTTCCATCACGAGGACTGTTATATTCAACTTTCCAAACATAGCGGACAAGTCTATATTCAACTGAATATCTTTTTCTGTCAAAGTTGGTTTTGGAAGCAATTCACTGAATGGAGGTGGGGGTGGTGGGATCACCTTCTTTGTATATGGAAGAGGAAATTTAACCCCTAGATGAAGTGGAGTGGAAGGTTGTAGTGGAGGAAATGTAGCCATGTTTCTTATTGCATACGTCAAAACTTCCTCTTTTTTCTAAATTCCTTTCTCTTATCCTATATTAACTGATTCAACACTCCCAGTTGTCCTTCTCTAGCTCCTCTTTTTATGACTTCATCAATATGTTCTTGAGTAATATATTCTTCTTAGAAGTGAAAATCATGTTCATGAATTTTATACCATCACAGGATTCTTCATCACGCCAGGGACACTCATCCTCCCAATGAGGTTCTTGGCAAGGAGAAAACCATGGTTTTTCTTTTGTGTTGACCATTCTAACTTGGTTCAATGTGTTAGGAGCTTTTAATTCTTCTTGAGGCTTTGAATTCCAACCCATGGAATCCCTATGTTTTCTAGTAAAATAAGGTATGAAGGAATATTGGTTCGTTCCACGGTGGTTAATCGACCCATGATATGATTTTGATCTTGGAAAAACTGAATACTCATTTGGTCTATCTTCTTAGCCAAGAGATAAATTGGATCTAGTGTACTGCTACTAGAAGCTTTGGTCTTTTCTTATGTCCAGACACGAGGATACTAAAAAGGGTCAACCTTTGAGTAAAGAAGATTCTCTTCAATTTTTGATTTGGCTTGTGCCAAAATGGTGGGCTTCTTATCCTTCAAGATGAAACAAAATTTCCCATCAAAAGAATTCATATAAAGGAGACGAACAATTGCATCTGAAGGACGTAGATATCTCAGGATTTGGTTGTGCAATTTGTCAAATCTATTTTCAAATTCACTCATTGTTTCATTCTCTTTCTTCTTTATTTGATTGAGCTGAGCTACAAACATTCCATTGTCCTTCTTTTTTTTCCATCTTTTCTTGAAAAAATTAGAGAAATATTCATAAGATGATACATGGTTATCAAGAAGGCCCCTGAACCGTATTTGGGAATCTTCAGTGAGTGATGAGGCTAGCAATATCATTTCTACGTCTTCATGTTCTACTTCTACATTTTCCATATCTCATCCCATGGCATAAATATTATTGTCAACTGTGATCACATTATTCCCCGAGAAATTTGGAAACCATTTGTGAGACTCTTTTGGCATGGTATTGAGATATCGGAAGATGTTGGCCATGTTTAAGGGTTTGTAGAGGTATGTTTCCCAAGGGTGAGCCTTTGGAGCAAGGGGAAGGGTACATTTGAAAAGGGTTTTGACAATTATATATTTGAGAGGAGGCATTCTTCGGTAAACCATAGAAGGATTGAATATTCATGGGGGAAATATATTAAGGGAAGGTGGAGTCACTAGAAGAGCTTCAAGAATATATAATCAAGGGTGGAAGGGGAACATTCTTCAATTGGAATCACCAAGAAATCTAGGGGTAAAGTATTTGGGATGGAATCTTTCCAACGTGTTGTTAGGGCACAAAAGAGGATTCAAAATCCTCCCCGACAATGACACAAAAATGTAAATGCACAAATTGTAGGTTGGGAAAAGCCCAAACGAATCCACGAGATGACAATAACTAGGAGAGAGTCTACCCACTGTCACCTTAGATAAACCCTCCCCTCACTTTAGTGAAGGATAAATCCAACACAAGGGGGAATCCTGGGTGACCCTAGGGGGAAATGATATGGAAAATGAGGTTATGGAAGTAATACCCCTATAGGTCAAACTACTAAGTGGAGAAGTGTCTTGGGAATAATTACCAGAGATGGTTACTGGTTTCCAAGTGCTTGAGTACCTGTGGAATATTGTTGTACCTATTCGAGACACAAGAAGATACAAGTATACAAGATCAAAGATTAAGTGGAAAATCAAGTTAAGATTGATTTCCCAAACTACAATAGTAAACAAGAGAATATATCAGCAAGTAATAAAGCTAATTACTGCATATTTAACCACTTTAGCCCAAACTTTAGTGGTATTAGAGGGATGTTGTATTATTTTTTCAAATTATATTTGTAATAGACAAGTGGCTTTATCAAATACTTTATATAGAAGCAAGTTTCAACCACAAGAATAAGCCAATAATTCGAAAAAAACTTCACCAATGAGCAGTAGAATGATAGTAATGGCTTACAAGCAAATTTCCACGATTGAAATGAAAGTTAAAATTGAAGATATAAAGTGATTTTCTGCAAAATAATGGATGTATCTTTTATTAAGTTATATATCCAAGAATACTAGGCCAATTAAGATACCCTAGAGGTGTTATCTAGCTTAAGTCATCAATAAAATATTCCAGCTTGAATAAAATCAATATCTCTCTAAATCATGTTTACCAATGCAAAACAATTATTTCTCCAATGAAAATAAAGACTAGTGACTTTCCAAATGGATTATGGAGTCTTCTTGTATTAAGTTAGGTCTACTTAATCTCAAGGGGTGTTATCCCTTTTACTCCCTTGAGATCTCAACCCTAACAAGGTAAATTTTAGGAGGGTGTAAACCCTTTTACTCCTCCTAGCAACCTTTGCAATAGCCGTTCCAACAAACAAAAATGATAAAACTTGGTGGAGGTTGTAAAAACTTATACTCTTCCAAGGATCTAGCCAATAACAACCATGGAACAAGAAAGAAACCTAACAAAGTGAAAATTTTCCTTACCAATTCCAAAAAATGCCAAGATAAACCCTAGTTACCAAGTTCACCATCAAAGAAAGAGGAAGAGCCTCCAAGAGATAGAACACCACTTCCTTTCATAAGAAAAGAGATAAACCATATCACATGTGAGAGAGATAATTAAGTTTCCCAAGAGGGGCATAAATTTCAGCCAAGTATTCCTCTCACCATGCAGAGATATGATGAAAATGAAATAGAAAAGATCCTTATTTATACAAATCCTCTAAAAAGTGTTTGTCCACTTAAATTTAGGGTAAACTAAAAAGTAAGGGGCCAATAACCCTTACTCTTCCCCTTTATAAAATTAAATTCAAATTTAACCTAAAAATTGCACACAAGAAACCCTAAAAGTGATTTCATCTCCTTAATGAGTGACGTTTTGGCACTTTGTTCAAATCATTGGAGATTGGAGGTGAAACGTTGGGCCTCCAAAGGCCTCACTCTCATGTGCTATGATTTCCTTTAAGCTTCTATCCATCCCAAAATTTCCATGTGTGAAGCCAACACAACCACCACCAAAACCCTAGCCCATAGGGTGACGTCAAGCCTTTCTAAGTGGCATTTTGGCCTCCAAAGGAAACACATTGAGTTTGTAGGGGCTAGGTGAGATCCTCCATGGTGTATTTCAAGCCTCTAAAGGTTGTCATCATCATCCGGTGTGCAGTCCATGGTATCCATCCTGTGGGATTCATGCCACAAGGAAGCCATGTTGATGAGCAGAAATGACCACTCGTCAACTCGAAGAGAGAGTCTAGTTCGAGGTTGTCTAAGTAACCTAATCCATTTGAGGTAGCTCACCTTGACGAGTTTAACATCTATGTTGGTCAATAAGGGGATCCAATCTAAACTATGAAAGGAAATTTAAAGTAACTAACTATTCATTAACAAATACCTACTATGTACATTTACTGTTCACACATTATATATATAGAATTTACAGAATAAACGGGTACAAGGTTTACAAGAAACCTTGTAAAAATAAAGATTGAAAGAGAGAACTAAATCCCAGGAAAAATTATAATTTAATAAAAACAAATACTATTATACAAATCTCACCAAAATTTAAATCATAAAAATATGAAAACAAATGACTACAATCTTCATTTTAGATAAGCAAATCATCCAAACTTATTATAGGTAATTTGTGTTCAACGAAATAAAATAAAATAAAATAAATAAAACATAAATTTACTTACCTATTCACTAGCCAATGATGAAGAGGGAATATTCTAGTTGTGCCTTCCTGTGTAAATATTATTCTAGCAACCAATCTATCAAGATAAACTTAGGGAAAATAGTTGTAGAGTACTATAACAAGACCCGAAGAAAATCACTTCAACAGATATTTGAAATATTATTTCAGTTACAAAAATTACAACATAATTAATTTGATTCTTATGAGGATGGATAATCGTTTGTTCATTACGAAGATAATCTCAATCGACAAAATATCATTACAAGAACATAACGTACAAATTCATTTGATACATTTTAATACTTGTATTAGAATAACACAATCATAAAGACCATAATCAATTCAAATAATCGACTGAATAACATAATAAGAATAATTTGAACATATATCCAAGCAATAATAATACATTCATAAACACAAGCAAATGCCAGGATTTTACAAATACACCATTAGTGTTAAAAACATAAAGTTATATATAACAGATAATATATTTAAAACAAAGTGACATTAATCACAAGAAAAAAACCATTAAGCAAAGCATGGTTTCATATATTTTCTTCAATATTAACACTGGTCCATTATCCCAAAAATCCAACCATGTCCTTGACTCCAAAATCCATGAGTATTTAAACAAAATATTGATTGCCCCTCATATCGACATGATAGGGACAAATCCTTAAAAAATAGTGAAGTTATTCTTACAATATAAACGCTCTAAGTCTATCCAATAGCTTATACAAAATTCAGTTGTGATCATAACAAGAACCTATCTCTCTTTTTTGAAACTAGTTCTATTGCTAATTAAAACAAAAAAAATAATTCCATGATCTCTAATGGTCTGTGACGACAACGTTGATGATATCCCTTCATTGTTTAGAGACCTGAAACAACAAGTGTAATTAATTATAAATTTTACCATACTTAATTAAGACTAGCTACATAATCTATGATTCTATAGCTGGTCTAAAAACATCATAAAATCAAAACAAACTTAAAACGAATCAAGGTAAAACTAAAAACAACAAATTTATTACCAGAAATTACACATTAGAAATCAAAGATGCATGAAATTATGATTCAACAATAACATTGAGATTATTGTATTTTATGATGATAGTATCTGGAGAAATTTTGGGCTTCTTGTTGGCCGAAATCACATTATGTTTCATTTCGTTTTTTAATTGTTTTCTTACCCTTTTTAGTTCTCTGTTTTTTCTCAGCATCTGATTGAGGCGCATCTATAGATAGGGAACATCTGCATAATATATTTGGGCCCAAGCTTGACAATCATGAAAACTCTCAGATTCTAGATTAGGGATTCAATGATGTCAATTTTTTTCCAAGGGTTTTTTTGGGGAAACTTTTCCTCTTAGACCATCCCAAATACCTGGGAAGTATTCATAAACATGAAGAAAGGGAGGTAAATTGTAAACAAAATCATACTGAGTGTGATATT
>ML787284.1:392861-432547 GCA_009831015.1 Picea engelmannii | reverse complement strand
AAACATTGGTGTAGGCAGCTTATAAGACGATGGAAAAATGTGATTTGGCTGCCAACACAATTCCAACCAACAACTCTCATTTCCCCTCAATCCACAAAACCCAAGGAATGGTATCCATCACAGGTTTTATAGGAAGTCTCAAAGTTGTGGTTCTAGGAACTCCAACTGCCAAAATGGAGTCTTAATACATTTATGTAACAATGTACATTCAATTTTCTTCAAAATTTGCAAAAATTTATCGATATTCCTATGACATGGCCTCCTCGTGCTTGCACATGGCATCTTGAGGACCATAGAAATTCCATTGGACCTTTACTAGTCTGATGGATTTTCTCTTGAGAACTTTGACTTTATAGTCCATGATGCACAATGGCTCCACTCGAAATTCCCCTTCTCATTCCACTTGGATCATAGTCCAATAAATCACATGGTTAGGATCATATACATCTTTATTAGAGAAACATGGAACACATTATGAATTATCATGTATGCAATTAATGCAAGCATGTATGCAACTGGGCCTATCCTCTCTAGGACTTCAAATGGTCCATAGTATCTCTCTACCAACTTTGGGAAACTTTCCAATCTCAACGAGTTGTGCTTGGCTTCAACTTTTAAAAACACATGCTTGCACATAACTCTTTTTCCTATCTGTTGAACTTATGCTTATACTGAGATGGGGGTGGGTGAAACAATATAAGATACTTTTTACTTTAAATGATTATTAATCAATCATTCATTATATTTAAAATAATAAATGCAAATAAACTGAACTAATAGTACACAAATTTTAATTTGGAAACCCTTGTGGGAGAAAACCACAAAAAAATGATCTTTATAAATGTTTGTAGGCATTGTTATTACACAAATTGTAGTTTGGGAAAAGTCTGAACCAATCCATGAGATGGAAATAACTGTAGGAGAGTCTATCCACTGTCACCCTAGATAAACCCTCCCATCACTTTAGTGAAGGAGAAATCCAACACAAGGGGGGAATCCTGGGTGACCCAAGGGGGAAATGAGATTGAAAGTGAGGTTATGGAAGTAATACCCCTATAGGTCAACCTACTAAGTGTAGAGGTGGCTTGGGAACAAGTATCAGAGATGGTTAATGATTTCCAAGTACTTGAGTACCTATAGAAGATTGTTTTACCTACCCAAGACACAAGAAGATACAAGTATACAATATCAAAGATTAAGTGGGAAAGCAACTTAATATTTCGATCCCAAACTACAACAATAAACATGAGTATATATAATAAAGGAATAAATCTAATTAAGTCATATTTAACCACTCGAAGAATCAAGGATTTATTGAGAGATGAAGCACAAAACATGTATATTAATTCCCAATACTTTATCACAAACTTTAATGGTATTATAGGAATGTTTTATGATGATTTCAGAGTATATTTGTAACAGCTAAATGGATGTATAAATAATTGATACATAATAAAGTTTCAACCACGAGAATAAGCCAACAATCCGACAAAAATATCACCAATGAGCAGTAGAATGATAGTAATGGATTACAAGCAAATTTCCACGGTTGAAATGCAAGTTAAAATTGAAAATATAGAGTTATTTTATACAGCCCTAATGGATGTATATTTTATTAAGTTATATCTCCAAGAATACTAGGATAATCAATATTCCCTGGAGGATCTAGCTAGCTTAAAGGATTAAGAACAAATTCCAACTTGAATAAAATCAATATCTCTCTAAATCATGTTTACCAATGCAAACAATTTATTTCTCCAATGCAAATAAAGATTACTGCCTTTCCAAATGGGTTATGGAGTCTTCTTGTATTAAGTAAGGTCTAATGAATCTCAAGGGATGTAATCCCTTTTACTCCCTTGAGATAGAAACCCTAACAAGGTAAAGTATAGGAGGGTGTAAACCCTTTTACTCCTCTTAGCAACCTTTTCAATAGCCTTTTCAACAAACAAAAATGATAAAACTTGCTAGAGGTTGTAAACAATTATACTCCTCCAAGGGTCTAGCCAATAAAACCATGGAACAAGAACGAAACCTAACAGGGTGCATTTTTTCCTTACCAATTCCAAAAAATGCCAAGACAAACCCTAGTTACCAAGTATTTTTCACCATCAAATCAAGAGGAAGAGCCACCAAGAGATAGAAAACCACTTCCTTACATAATACGAGATCTAAACCATATCACAAGAGAGAGAGAGAATTAATTTTCCCAATAGGGGCGCAAATTGCATCCAAGTAGTCCTCTCACCATGGGAGATCCATGATGAAAATGAAATAGAAATTATCCTTATTTTTACAAATCGTCTAAAAAGTTTTTGTCCACTTAAATTTAGGGTAAACCAAAAATTAAGGGGCCAACAACCCTTAATTTTCCCCTTTACAAAATTAAATTCAAATTTAACCTAAAAATTGCACACAAGAAACCCTAAAAGTGGTGCCATCTCCTTGATGAGTGACGTTTTGGCACTTTGGTTAAGTCATTGGAGGTTGGAGGTGAAACTTTGGGCCTCCAAAGGTATACCTCTCATGTTCTAGGGTTTCCTTCAAGCTTCTATCCATCCCAAAGGTGCCAAGTGTGAAGCAAACACCACCACCACCAAAACCCTAGCCCATAGGGTGATGTCCATAAGGTGATGTCAAGCCTCTCTAAGTGATATTTTGGCTTACAAAGGAAAAACATTGGGATTTTAGGGGATAGGTGAGATCCTCCATGGTGTCTTTCAAGCCTCAAAAGGTTTCCATCATCATCTGGTGTGTGGGCCATGGTATCCATCTTGTGGGATTCATGCCCCAAGGAAGCATGAGCTAGTCTTGTTCCTACAAAACTATCCAGCAACCAAGGTCTTGCAAAGAAAATGAATACACCCTCCAAGGATCTCAAGTCAAATATATCATGATACGTAAATCAATTCAATAAAAGAGTCACCTAAGCATGTACATCAAAACCACCTCATCAAATTAAACAAGTTCTCAAAGACCCTATGCAACTTGCCAAGTTTAGGTATGGGAGGGTTGACAAAGTGACCAATTGGGTGAATCATCCCCTAATTCAAGGAGTGTTTCCCAAATGGACCCCCCTCTAAGCTATGTGTAGACGATTAAGTGAATGGGGGTAAAACTTTTGGGCATGTGTTTCATGACATACAAGGGATTCTAGTGTCTCATTTATCAGTGCCTTTGTAGAGGGTGTATTGCACCTTCATTTTCAATGAATCCTTTGTCCAAGCCCACTCATTTCCTTTTACTTTTTAAGATGTTTCCAGCTTGAAACCAAGGTGGGGATTCTACCTAAACATGAAATAAAATTCCCACCTTGACTCTACCTTGGTCACATTATGCTTCCCGAAGTTGAAGACAATGTGTGGGACTTCTACCTAAGCATGAAAAACATTTCCCATGCATGCTCTACCTTGGTTGGAATTTTTTCATGGGTCCCATTAGGTTCTTATGAGAGACATTTCATTTTCCTCAGGATCCCTGGGTGAGCATCTAGAAGGTTGATTATTGACTTTTATATTTTTCCAACTACTGACCTATGGGCCTTCATCCACTTCTTCCCATGAAATGAGGGGCAATCCCTTCTCAGGAAATTACACCCAAAAATCCCAAAATATAAGGAGGAGAGGGGATGAAGTGTGGAAAGTGGTAAGTATGATCGACAATGGAACAATGACTTGTCAAGAGGACCTCCCAGTAGAAAAGCAATCCCTAAGGGTGACCACTTACTAGGGTGAAATGTCAACCACCAAGGTGAAACAGGGCAAAGAGAATAACTTCCAAGAAGACTTTACATAATCAAAAGTAGCTTTAAATGAAACATACTCAAATGCCTGAAATATTGAAATTACACTCACCTTAATACCTAGCTTGTACCTCATGGAGCAAGACCCAGTGTCTTTCAGAAACAGGATGGTGTGGAGGATACCATCGTGATGAATCTAAGATTGGTGGTGGTGAGTTGGGCCTCTATTTTTGAAAGTGGACGTTGTCAACCATTTGTCTCTTGGTACTCCATGTCTACAACCCAAGGGCCTTGAGACATCATCTCCTTAGTTATCCCTAGGAAATGGGGATAAATTCTGGATCCTACTTGGGGACTTGTACTTGCCATAAAGTGAATGTGAACCACAACATATCCTGGTTATACTCATGTCTACATTGAAACATACAAATGTAAAATATAAGGTGGTTCTATCACCCTTTGTCCATATATATATCGAAATCAAATCCCAAAAATAACAACTAATCTAGATTTATTTTTTTGCATTTTTTTCAAAAAATTCTAAACTAAATATGTAATATAATGAAAGAAATATGCAAGTAGAGAAAAATGAAACATTACGTGCAACTAAAATACCATGAGAAATTAAAATGAAAATGCAAGAAATCAAGATGACCTACCTACTTACCTGGGCCCTGGGCCCTAAAGAAGTCAAGTGATTTGAATGTAGGGTCCAAGAAGAGACCCATCCACTAGTAATGACATATTTATCTCATCCAAGGATGTCATGTAATATTTATCTTTCTCAGACTTCTTCTCGATGATGTAAGGACCAAGCCAAGAGTTGTTATCCTTTTGATTGTATTTAGGCTTTCCCGTCCTCTTATCCCATGTGAAAGCAAGACTTCTGTCATTGTAGTTGATGTAAGGTATGCCTTCGATGTAAGGATATGAAGGAGGTTATGTGTTGACTGGATCTTTAATGAATTTCTCACGTTCTTTGTTCTCTTTGTCTTCTTTCTTTAATATATGGATGGACCCTGGTTATTTTCCTTGGAACTTCAGAAACTTATCCTTGTACTCATTCATCCTTGGGAGTAGTGTATCTATGCAATATTCTTGTGCAAAAGGAAGGTCCCATGGATCATACCCGATGATATGATGAAGTACATCAAATTCACACTCACTAGTGTAATTAGGACTATTAGGATCCATCACATGCTTCTCATCCCTCTTCAGACTATATAAAGTCTCAAAATTTTCATCCCCCATGGGAATATGTGCATGGGTGAGATACATACTAATAAAACCCCCAAGAGAAATGGACTAGCTTCTTGATAGAAACACTCCCCACGAAATTGGAACATCAATCACTACTATGTTCATAATTAGGCTGATATGTGGAAAGTCAATTAGGTAAATTTCCACATCTTCACATAGCCTGTAATTTTTGAGCTTTTGTGAATCAATGCCACAGACATTTCCATAAGGTCGGGTCATATTTAAACCAATTTGTTCCATTACCTTCAAGGACATCGCATTGGATGAGGATCCAGAGTCTAGCATACAATTATTCAAATAGATACCATTCATCCCCAAAGAGAGATAGAAAGGAGGGTTATTATCCTTCTGTCGATCAAGATACACTGTATTCAAGATTATTGGAGGGTCCTCCTTTTTAGTTGGTACTTTCAATAACTTCAATACTCATATTCTCACAAATGGGATCTTGCACATTTCCATCACGAGGACTGTTATATTCAACTTTCCAAACATAGCGGACAAGTCTATATTCAACTGAATATCTTTTTCTGTCAAAGTTGGTTTTGGAAGCAATTCACTGAATGGAGGTGGGGGTGGTGGGATCACCTTCTTTGTATATGGAAGAGGAAATTTAACCCCTAGATGAAGTGGAGTGGAAGGTTGTAGTGGAGGAAATGTAGCCATGTTTCTTATTGCATACGTCAAAACTTCCTCTTTTTTCTAAATTCCTTTCTCTTATCCTATATTAACTGATTCAACACTCCCAGTTGTCCTTCTCTAGCTCCTCTTTTTATGACTTCATCAATATGTTCTTGAGTAATATATTCTTCTTAGAAGTGAAAATCATGTTCATGAATTTTATACCATCACAGGATTCTTCATCACGCCAGGGACACTCATCCTCCCAATGAGGTTCTTGGCAAGGAGAAAACCATGGTTTTTCTTTTGTGTTGACCATTCTAACTTGGTTCAATGTGTTAGGAGCTTTTAATTCTTCTTGAGGCTTTGAATTCCAACCCATGGAATCCCTATGTTTTCTAGTAAAATAAGGTATGAAGGAATATTGGTTCGTTCCACGGTGGTTAATCGACCCATGATATGATTTTGATCTTGGAAAAACTGAATACTCATTTGGTCTATCTTCTTAGCCAAGAGATAAATTGGATCTAGTGTACTGCTACTAGAAGCTTTGGTCTTTTCTTATGTCCAGACACGAGGATACTAAAAAGGGTCAACCTTTGAGTAAAGAAGATTCTCTTCAATTTTTGATTTGGCTTGTGCCAAAATGGTGGGCTTCTTATCCTTCAAGATGAAACAAAATTTCCCATCAAAAGAATTCATATAAAGGAGACGAACAATTGCATCTGAAGGACGTAGATATCTCAGGATTTGGTTGTGCAATTTGTCAAATCTATTTTCAAATTCACTCATTGTTTCATTCTCTTTCTTCTTTATTTGATTGAGCTGAGCTACAAACATTCCATTGTCCTTCTTTTTTTTCCATCTTTTCTTGAAAAAATTAGAGAAATATTCATAAGATGATACATGGTTATCAAGAAGGCCCCTGAACCGTATTTGGGAATCTTCAGTGAGTGATGAGGCTAGCAATATCATTTCTACGTCTTCATGTTCTACTTCTACATTTTCCATATCTCATCCCATGGCATAAATATTATTGTCAACTGTGATCACATTATTCCCCGAGAAATTTGGAAACCATTTGTGAGACTCTTTTGGCATGGTATTGAGATATCGGAAGATGTTGGCCATGTTTAAGGGTTTGTAGAGGTATGTTTCCCAAGGGTGAGCCTTTGGAGCAAGGGGAAGGGTACATTTGAAAAGGGTTTTGACAATTATATATTTGAGAGGAGGCATTCTTCGGTAAACCATAGAAGGATTGAATATTCATGGGGGAAATATATTAAGGGAAGGTGGAGTCACTAGAAGAGCTTCAAGAATATATAATCAAGGGTGGAAGGGGAACATTCTTCAATTGGAATCACCAAGAAATCTAGGGGTAAAGTATTTGGGATGGAATCTTTCCAACGTGTTGTTAGGGCACAAAAGAGGATTCAAAATCCTCCCCGACAATGACACAAAAATGTAAATGCACAAATTGTAGGTTGGGAAAAGCCCAAACGAATCCACGAGATGACAATAACTAGGAGAGAGTCTACCCACTGTCACCTTAGATAAACCCTCCCCTCACTTTAGTGAAGGATAAATCCAACACAAGGGGGAATCCTGGGTGACCCTAGGGGGAAATGATATGGAAAATGAGGTTATGGAAGTAATACCCCTATAGGTCAAACTACTAAGTGGAGAAGTGTCTTGGGAATAATTACCAGAGATGGTTACTGGTTTCCAAGTGCTTGAGTACCTGTGGAATATTGTTGTACCTATTCGAGACACAAGAAGATACAAGTATACAAGATCAAAGATTAAGTGGAAAATCAAGTTAAGATTGATTTCCCAAACTACAATAGTAAACAAGAGAATATATCAGCAAGTAATAAAGCTAATTACTGCATATTTAACCACTTTAGCCCAAACTTTAGTGGTATTAGAGGGATGTTGTATTATTTTTTCAAATTATATTTGTAATAGACAAGTGGCTTTATCAAATACTTTATATAGAAGCAAGTTTCAACCACAAGAATAAGCCAATAATTCGAAAAAAACTTCACCAATGAGCAGTAGAATGATAGTAATGGCTTACAAGCAAATTTCCACGATTGAAATGAAAGTTAAAATTGAAGATATAAAGTGATTTTCTGCAAAATAATGGATGTATCTTTTATTAAGTTATATATCCAAGAATACTAGGCCAATTAAGATACCCTAGAGGTGTTATCTAGCTTAAGTCATCAATAAAATATTCCAGCTTGAATAAAATCAATATCTCTCTAAATCATGTTTACCAATGCAAAACAATTATTTCTCCAATGAAAATAAAGACTAGTGACTTTCCAAATGGATTATGGAGTCTTCTTGTATTAAGTTAGGTCTACTTAATCTCAAGGGGTGTTATCCCTTTTACTCCCTTGAGATCTCAACCCTAACAAGGTAAATTTTAGGAGGGTGTAAACCCTTTTACTCCTCCTAGCAACCTTTGCAATAGCCGTTCCAACAAACAAAAATGATAAAACTTGGTGGAGGTTGTAAAAACTTATACTCTTCCAAGGATCTAGCCAATAACAACCATGGAACAAGAAAGAAACCTAACAAAGTGAAAATTTTCCTTACCAATTCCAAAAAATGCCAAGATAAACCCTAGTTACCAAGTTCACCATCAAAGAAAGAGGAAGAGCCTCCAAGAGATAGAACACCACTTCCTTTCATAAGAAAAGAGATAAACCATATCACATGTGAGAGAGATAATTAAGTTTCCCAAGAGGGGCATAAATTTCAGCCAAGTATTCCTCTCACCATGCAGAGATATGATGAAAATGAAATAGAAAAGATCCTTATTTATACAAATCCTCTAAAAAGTGTTTGTCCACTTAAATTTAGGGTAAACTAAAAAGTAAGGGGCCAATAACCCTTACTCTTCCCCTTTATAAAATTAAATTCAAATTTAACCTAAAAATTGCACACAAGAAACCCTAAAAGTGATTTCATCTCCTTAATGAGTGACGTTTTGGCACTTTGTTCAAATCATTGGAGATTGGAGGTGAAACGTTGGGCCTCCAAAGGCCTCACTCTCATGTGCTATGATTTCCTTTAAGCTTCTATCCATCCCAAAATTTCCATGTGTGAAGCCAACACAACCACCACCAAAACCCTAGCCCATAGGGTGACGTCAAGCCTTTCTAAGTGGCATTTTGGCCTCCAAAGGAAACACATTGAGTTTGTAGGGGCTAGGTGAGATCCTCCATGGTGTATTTCAAGCCTCTAAAGGTTGTCATCATCATCCGGTGTGCAGTCCATGGTATCCATCCTGTGGGATTCATGCCACAAGGAAGCCATGTTGATGAGCAGAAATGACCACTCGTCAACTCGAAGAGAGAGTCTAGTTCGAGGTTGTCTAAGTAACCTAATCCATTTGAGGTAGCTCACCTTGACGAGTTTAACATCTATGTTGGTCAATAAGGGGATCCAATCTAAACTATGAAAGGAAATTTAAAGTAACTAACTATTCATTAACAAATACCTACTATGTACATTTACTGTTCACACATTATATATATAGAATTTACAGAATAAACGGGTACAAGGTTTACAAGAAACCTTGTAAAAATAAAGATTGAAAGAGAGAACTAAATCCCAGGAAAAATTATAATTTAATAAAAACAAATACTATTATACAAATCTCACCAAAATTTAAATCATAAAAATATGAAAACAAATGACTACAATCTTCATTTTAGATAAGCAAATCATCCAAACTTATTATAGGTAATTTGTGTTCAACGAAATAAAATAAAATAAAATAAATAAAACATAAATTTACTTACCTATTCACTAGCCAATGATGAAGAGGGAATATTCTAGTTGTGCCTTCCTGTGTAAATATTATTCTAGCAACCAATCTATCAAGATAAACTTAGGGAAAATAGTTGTAGAGTACTATAACAAGACCCGAAGAAAATCACTTCAACAGATATTTGAAATATTATTTCAGTTACAAAAATTACAACATAATTAATTTGATTCTTATGAGGATGGATAATCGTTTGTTCATTACGAAGATAATCTCAATCGACAAAATATCATTACAAGAACATAACGTACAAATTCATTTGATACATTTTAATACTTGTATTAGAATAACACAATCATAAAGACCATAATCAATTCAAATAATCGACTGAATAACATAATAAGAATAATTTGAACATATATCCAAGCAATAATAATACATTCATAAACACAAGCAAATGCCAGGATTTTACAAATACACCATTAGTGTTAAAAACATAAAGTTATATATAACAGATAATATATTTAAAACAAAGTGACATTAATCACAAGAAAAAAACCATTAAGCAAAGCATGGTTTCATATATTTTCTTCAATATTAACACTGGTCCATTATCCCAAAAATCCAACCATGTCCTTGACTCCAAAATCCATGAGTATTTAAACAAAATATTGATTGCCCCTCATATCGACATGATAGGGACAAATCCTTAAAAAATAGTGAAGTTATTCTTACAATATAAACGCTCTAAGTCTATCCAATAGCTTATACAAAATTCAGTTGTGATCATAACAAGAACCTATCTCTCTTTTTTGAAACTAGTTCTATTGCTAATTAAAACAAAAAAAATAATTCCATGATCTCTAATGGTCTGTGACGACAACGTTGATGATATCCCTTCATTGTTTAGAGACCTGAAACAACAAGTGTAATTAATTATAAATTTTACCATACTTAATTAAGACTAGCTACATAATCTATGATTCTATAGCTGGTCTAAAAACATCATAAAATCAAAACAAACTTAAAACGAATCAAGGTAAAACTAAAAACAACAAATTTATTACCAGAAATTACACATTAGAAATCAAAGATGCATGAAATTATGATTCAACAATAACATTGAGATTATTGTATTTTATGATGATAGTATCTGGAGAAATTTTGGGCTTCTTGTTGGCCGAAATCACATTATGTTTCATTTCGTTTTTTAATTGTTTTCTTACCCTTTTTAGTTCTCTGTTTTTTCTCAGCATCTGATTGAGGCGCATCTATAGATAGGGAACATCTGCATAATATATTTGGGCCCAAGCTTGACAATCATGAAAACTCTCAGATTCTAGATTAGGGATTCAATGATGTCAATTTTTTTCCAAGGGTTTTTTTGGGGAAACTTTTCCTCTTAGACCATCCCAAATACCTGGGAAGTATTCATAAACATGAAGAAAGGGAGGTAAATTGTAAACAAAATCATACTGAGTGTGATATTTTTCTTCATGTTTTCCATTTGGATCTTCACAGGAAGAATCGTGGTCCTCAATAATTATCGTTTCCATTGGAGTTTCCCTTTGTTTGGACCTATTCCTAATCATTCTAGACAATATGTGCCCCACCCTTTTATTATTGAAATAAACCCCAACTTTAATACATAATTTCTTTCCCTGTTTCTCAAGCTTATGGCTAGCCTTCAAACACACAACCTTTGTACCTAGATTGACACGATCTAAAGGCTTGTCCTTCAATCATTTAAGGATTGATTCTAGTGAATGGTTGTGTTCCAACCCTTCCCTATCTATTCTTTGTGTGATTCAAGGGACAGGGGTAGGGTCCAATTTATCATCCAAAGAAACAAGGGAATCAACATTGCATTGGACCTCAATTTTTATTTCCTGAGAGGTAGTTCAAGGAGATTTGGATTCTCCTACAACCCTAGATAATTCGGGGATAGGGTTTGTAGGCTGAGGTAGAAAATGATTTATTTCTAAGAAAAATTCCCATTTATCCCCTATGTTGGTAAGGTGATGCTCAAACATAATGCGAATAAGGCCATGTTGGAAAAGGCTTGACTCATGGTTTGGATTATGTTGCTGATAGAACTTAGACATTTTACGAAGGCTCTTATGTAGGTAGAAGGGTATGTTCGAGTGAAACCATTGAAAAACCATGAGTAATCGAATGTGAAAAAAGAAGATAAGACCATAACGTCCCTCACATGTTAAAAATTGCTTACTAACCAACATAATATTGTTCCATTTTCGACGGAAAAGGTCAATTGGCATACCTTTGATGTGGTATTGAGAATGCTTAGATGCCAAAAAATATCGCCAGGGTATGTCTTTTACCTTCATATTCTTGAACTATTTATCCCCTGATTGTGGGAGACCTGTAGCATGAGTAATGAATTCCTCATCCACTTGAAACTGGATATCACCAATACTAACCCTAGAGCAATCAAAATCCCTCACAAAATCTCTAGCTACTTCAATATTGAACCCTCTAAATAACTATATAAACCCTAACCACCTTGCTTGGGAGATCATATCAGTCGCATCATCGTAGGTGAGAAATTCCTTCAGTCCATTCATATTTTCCCTCTCAACAGGGGCCATAATCTCTTTGGAAGGTTAATAACTAGGATGAACTTAAGAGTGAACATAATTTCTTTGTGAAAGAAATCATATTGCATACACATCAAAGCAAGCCCATAAGAATCGGGCGAAGTCGAATTGTCATACCTAATCCCAACAATGATAACTAAACATTGGAAGAATCCAAGATGACCTGGAACAATCCAACACTTAAAACCTTGATGATTTCCCAGATGACATAGGACATGAGGGTTTAATATTGAATGACCCATGTACTCTTTATAATCTTCCACGAACCCCTGATCCCAAATCATGGATAATGGTATGGTTATAGAAATGATTTCAAGGCCATTTGAAAAATTGGGTCGAGGCAAAGGGGAATAATCGAAGGGCACTTCTAAGTATAGGGGTTGAGTGATCCAAATGATATATATGATCATGCAAAGTTATGAGAAAGGAAAAACCATTACCAAAACCTAATTTTTTAGTTTAAATGAAGGTTTACATGTGACCCCTTCATTGAATTAGTTTAACATGCCAAAACAAAGGTTTTTCATAACCTTCAGTCATATTAAGTATTAAAGGGGTAATTTATTAGTTTAACAAAATTCCTTGTAAAATGAACTTTGAATCAATGAATATAGAGGCTTGTCATAAATTATTTTAAGTTATCCAATCCTTCAATAAATCATAACCATGATAGTTTCCTCTTCCACATATGACTAGGAAGTGTGAGAAATAATCTTCGATCAAAGTGAGGGAGGTATGATGATAAAGAATTCACCAAGAAATTTCCACGATAGAATCCTTAATTGCATGCTTCACAGTCATGAAATTAAGGAGAAAACGAAATCATTACATTAACAAAACACATTCAAACTAAACATAACGATGGAAAAATGAAGCATACTAATGAAAATCATTTAAAAAAAACATATTTACAAAGAATCTATCAATTTGATGATAGAACCTAGCTAGATAATAAGGAGTTTAATGGTTAACCCTATGTTTTTTTGGTAAAATAATAGGGTGTTGGTTGGGGGAGACAACAAATGGAGACTTACTAGGAGAAGTAATTATCTATGATCTAAAAAAAAATCATCATAGAAAAAGATATACCAAGGCTTTTGCAGAAGCTTCAAGTTTTCTTGGGAAAGTTCATTTTTAGGCCTATACAATATTGATGTGATATCAACAATCAAATATATATATATTGATGTTACTATAGTTTTTAATCAAAGGAAAATACTTTGCAGGGAACTGAAATCCAGAAAATTATTTAATCAAAGAGTCCTGAAGGGTTTATGAAAGGACTTTGATAATGTAGGCAGAGCCACTATTTCCAACATGCATCTATAGCCTCGACAGGGATTCCTTTTAACCAAATCAAATGCTTTAATCCCATCCAATATTTGTGCTCACATGATGGACCATCCAATGGAAATTTAAATTTATTCACCTTTCAATTTGTTATGGAGTTTCTTTATAGATAAATATGTACCTATTACCTCTTTACCTGACATTGCTTCGCTGCCAACAAGCCTGTTCAGTATCCCAACGAAGTTGTCTTGGTACCATGTGTGCATTTACCCACTGCCAACGAGCCTGTTCAGTACCCCGGTGAGTTTACACACATTTCCCACACCTAAGTTCAACCCTCTTATGCCACCCTTTTAACAATATATTTAGATATTTTCCCTTAGCGGTTGGGTGAAGAGAGCGAGGTGATACTAGAGGTCAATAAAAAGGTGCAATACTTGTTGTGTTTTTTATTAAATTTCACAAATCAAAGGTATGATCATGGTATAAATTTTGATTTTTGGTTCAGAAATCATCTAGTGGATGGGGAAGCGCTTTAGAGTGGTTCCTTAAGAATGTGGATGGCATAAAAAGTCCAAGGATCATCGTGATTGTCAAAGATTAAAGCAATCTCCAGAAATAGTTCCCAACATACATGATGAAGGAGGGAAATAATAGTAACCATTTGTTCAAAGAATTGACCATCTGAGTCGTATCTTGATTCCAGGATAGATTTGAACTTATATCATATTACTTGAAGGATAACAGATAACACAAGTATGGAAGATCATTTTTTTCTTATGGTGATTAGTCTTGGATCAACAAAGTTATGATTCAGAAAGAAAAAAATAAAAACAAAAGAAAGAA
The DNA here is from genome assembly GCA_009831015.1 of Picea engelmannii. Classification (NCBI taxonomy): domain Eukaryota; kingdom Viridiplantae; phylum Streptophyta; class Pinopsida; order Pinales; family Pinaceae; genus Picea; species Picea engelmannii. The sequence continues at coordinate 418,386 of ML787284.1, read as the reverse complement.
AAAAGAAAAAACACATAGCACACTTTATATTCACAACTGTCTCATTATAGTTTGATCATGAAAATTATCTTTTGAGGGTCTATCCATTCACTGGAAAAGTGTCTGGTTTTCCCTATAAGGTTTGGAGATGAAAAGTATTAGGACCAGGTTTTTCTGTAACAATAAACAATCCTAACCATAGGTTTTGAAATTTGGTATGTTCCCTTTTTTCTTCATGTTATTTATCCCACCTTAGAACTAGATCTCTTACATTGAAGTTTCTATTAGAAGATGAACTCTCGTCAAACCAACGTTTAACAATCCGCTGGTGTTGATCCATTTTACATTTATTTTGTGTCCTAATCTCTTCTAATTTGACTAAAGCATTAATTCGAATTTCTAAGGATGGAAACTCTTCTTCCTGGACCATTTTAGATAGATGTAATGATGGTAGTAGGATATTGGGAGGGGGGATACATTCTCTTCCATATAAAAGGAAAAATGGGGAATTTCCAATGGTTGTTTTGGGAGTGACCCTATCAACCCACAGTGCATAGAACAAAGCAATGTTCCAATTTTTATGATTTTCTGATACTGTTCTCTTTAGGATTTTAATTAATTTTTTGTTGGTTAATTTAGCCAACCCGTTACCTTGAGGGTAATAGATAGCAAAATATTTCAATTTAATTCATTTTTCCAAAGAAAAAACATTCAAATCCATTGAAGAAAAATATGATGCATTGTCGAACACCAAATATTTTGGAATTTCGAAACGTGAAATGATATGAGTTTCCAGGAACGAAATCACTGGATTAGTGTTGACTACTCTTAAAGGTATATCTTTGAACCACCTAGTGAAGTAATCCACTTTTGTAAGGATGTACATATGATGGAGGGATGAAGCATGATTAATTATCCTGATGATGTCATGGCCCCATTGTTGAAATGGTTGATCAACTGTTACAGCATGAAAAGGGAAAGTAGGTTTCTTAACTCATCCTACATCCTTTTGGCATATTGCACACTTGAAATCCATATCATGGGCATGTATAAACAATTTGGGCCAATGATATCCATCTCTAAGCACTTTATGAGCAGTCGTTTCACCCCAGAAGTGACCTCCTACATTACCATAATGTAATTCAGTCAGAACTTTTTCAGATTCATCTTTTTCTAGGAAACACAATAACACTCCATGAAAATTATTTCTAAAAAGGACATCATTAATCATTTGAAAGGGAAAATATTTAAGTCTCAATGCTCTTCTCTTTTTGGGATCAATATGTTCTGGAGTGGTTCCATGAGTTAATTAAAATTTGATGTCAGAATACCAATAATTTTACGTGGTTTGTGCACAAAATATTTGATTTTCACAAGGAAATGTTTCATTTGATAAAGAAAAATCATCATTAGGTGGATTGAATGAATCAACCACTAACTTGAAAAGAACTTGACCTCTAACAATATGAGCTAGATTAATTTCAAAATCATATTGTTGAAGAGGGGTCATCCAATGGGCCCTCTTCTCCTCAAGTTCTTTTTGAACAAGCATATTTCTAACTGCAGGATATAGAACGATGACTTTAGTTCTAGACTTCAATAGGTAGGGTCTAAAGTGTTTTATTGCTTTAAACATGAAAAAATATTATTGACACACTGGTGGATAGTTTAATTCTACTCCTTTAAAGGAAGAACTTGTTAGCAAAATGGGGATTTCATTATTGCCATCATTTTTTTGGGCAAGCACTACAATATATAATCTATCTGATGCGAAAGTATAAAGTTGAAGTCTTTGGAAAAACCAGGGCTCATTAGGGATGGATATTATGTTATATATTGTTTAATGGCATGAAAGGATTGGTTTTCTTGTGATCCCCATTTGAGAAAAACATCCTTCTTTATCATATTGTGCAGGGGTATAACCATCTCAGATAAACTAGGGACAAAATGTCTAACAAAGTTTATTTTACTGAGAAAATACTGCATAGATTTCTTGCACGAAGGAGGGGGGAGATTGGCTATGGCTTGTGTTCGTTCAAGGTCTATCATAATTCCATATTTAGACACTATAAATCCAAGTAGATTCCCTTGATCCACAACAAAAAATGATTTCTCAGGATTCAAGGAAATGTCATACTTGAGAAAATGTTCCAATACACTCCTTAGGTGAGATAAGTGATAAGAAAATTTTCATACTTGCGACAACGTTCCAATACATCATCTAAGTAAACAACCACTGATTGATTTATAATCCCACGAAAATAAATATCCATGGCCCTTTAGAAAGTGGCCCTGATATTGATTAATCTGAAAGGAATCTTACGATATGTGTAAGTGCTTCAAGGGGTCCAAAATGTAGTTTTGAGCTGATCCGATGGAGACATCAAGACTTGGTTGTATCCTGAAAAACCATCTATGAGGATAATCTTTCAACACCAGATACCTATTGTAGGATTTGTTCCATGGGAGGAACATGATAATTATCTTTGTTGGAGGCTTGGCTGAAGTTGTGGAAATTGACACAAAGTCATATTTCCCCATTCTTCTTCCTTCCCGGGACTAGATTGGACACCCATTGGGTATGTCAGATAGGAAAAATGATCTGGGATGTTAATATCTTGTTCAATTCCTTTTTTACAGTGGGTTCTAATTTGGGATGCATCTTCCTTAGTTTTTGATAAAATGGTTGAGATTGAGGCTTCATGGGGATTACATGTTGTATTATGTTTGGGTAAAATGTCTTTAGGTCCTCATAAGTCCAATAAAATACATATTTAAATTATTTAAACAATTTAATAAAAGACAATTTTTCTTGTTATGTGCACCCTATACCCAGATTGATGTTCTGGGGCTGATTACGTGTTCCTAAATTTACAGTTTCAAATTGCAGGGAGGAACTATTCATTTTACAATTAACAACCCCTTTAAATTTTGCGTGTAGATCATAAAACTTTTCCAAACTAATGACAAATTTAGGGATCAAATTTACCAGTTCAGATGAGATTTCAATTGAGAGTGATTAAGGTATTACCAAAAATCCACAAATATTTTCATCATGTGTAGTTCCGTCGATTACAACATCTCAGAAGGTGTCCTCCATATGCAATAAATTGATTATCTATTTATCATTATATAAAACTGCCAATTAGTAATGTTATCCGAAATTGACGACCTAAATATCAATTCAATAGAAAATGAATTAGGAGAAAAACCTTCAGCAAGAAATAACTTTGATGTTACATTAGCCAATAAATATGCTTTGGTGTTGCTATATCTATGGATAGAAATTATATTAAAAGAAAGAAATTTGTTAATTAAGTTCCATACCTCGATCTAGTAGTTTTTAAGATGATCATATACACAGTGAATGTAAATTTTTACGTCCTTACCCACAATTTTAGAATCGTTGAACACAACTACGGCTTTGATGTCAAGGTCAATGGCCTTCTTAAGTCCCTGCAAGAGAGCCTCATATTCTGCTATATTATTTGTACAATCAAATTCTAATCTACAAGAAATAAATGTATTGTTACCTTTAAGGTCTATTAGTAAACAATCGACACCGACTCTTTCGCATGATTTAGACCCATCAAAGTACAAAGACCAAATTTCTTCATTCACAAAATTATCTACAATATTTACAACATGATTAGATATCATTACTTGGGCGGATACTGATATTTCAGATTGCTGATTTAGGTCTATAATAGAAGATATTTCAATTGAAAAATTCCCAAAAAAGGTGTTTATGCCTTGATTTTCTCATACATTATCACCTGAAATAAAAGGTTCATTTAGGTCATTCAGATCTGTAACAATATATTTTAAATATCATTCCTTGTTGACCCTAAGTTTATTTGGTTGGCCATTGAGAGGAAACCATTGGTGATACCAATCCATATCAAAATAGCCATTAAGCTGCTGATAACAATCCCTTATTAGAAACATACCATATACCTGTAGAATATATGCTACCACTATGTCAATGATCGGATGCACTTTTGGATTGGATGAAAACCTTATCAAAACATATTTAATCTCCCAAAACACTGTAACATTAGTTCTATCAAGCTAAATGATTTTGATATTCGATGGTTTGATTTTAGCATTGATTTTTCGACAAATTGACAGAGGCATCACATTTGATGAAGCCCCTGAGTCCACCATACAATTATATACATTTATGTTAAAGATTTCGAATGTTAACAGGAAGGGTGGCACGTTGGACTTATTATGTTGTGTGGAAGAAACATTTGAAGGCTGTTGATTTTTATTTGCTTCTCCTGAGGATGTTTTATCAAAATTTGCTACACTTTTGTTTGGAGCATCTTTTTTCTTATTATTGTTTTCAACTATACTTTGCGACATTTTATGTTGGATGTAAGAGAACTGAAGCAACTCATATATCAAGATATTTGATTTAATTTCTTAAAATTGTCGCAGTCGCGACCCTCGCAGTCCAACCGCTTCCACCAGGGCCTTCTCTGATCTCTAGCCTGAAGAGCGTCAAAGCTCCTCTAATTCCCCGTCGGGAATTATTTACCCACAACAATTCTCCACTGATCTCCCTTCCAAATCGGGAAATCGGGTTCCGTGATACCGCGAAACCTGCGTGCACGATTCTCGTGCTCCCCAAAACCCCGAACCCCGATGGGTCAAAGGTCAACGCTCCCGTTCTTGTCAGGGATTTCCCTATCGGGAAATTGGCACATGAAATGTCGCGATTCACTTACCCCATAAATCTCCGAACCCCGAACTCCGATGTGCACGTGCGCTATTTCTCTTCCACGTCACCTCCTTTCTCCACTCTATCGGAAATCGCAGGATCGCGGTTTCACCGTTCGCAATTTCGTTGCATTTAAAAACCCCGAATGCCGAATCCCGACCTCCCGGGATCTGATGCCACGTGTTTCCGTAGTGATCGACGGCTCCTATTATATCGGGAAATCGCTAATCGTGATTTCAACAGATATGAAACTCTTGCCTCCGGGAAACCCGATATGCCGAATCCCGATGGCCCTTGGTTCTTCCTGTGCTTAATGACTAAATCCCTCGTAACTTCCCCTAGATTTGACGGTCAGCGGAATTTCGCAAATCTATCCTGCGAACCCTGGCCGTTTCTTCTTTCTCCTTGTGGAATCCTTCCACTCCAAAGCTCTATCCTGTTCGAACCTTATCCTGGGTCCTTCTCTATGGAATCACGAAGGAACTATTCCTCCTGAGCTTGTCGACTCTGGTTCCTGTAGAGACTTCGCACACGCTTCTTGCACTCGACCTCCAACAACTCTCAAAGTGTAGAGTCTTCCAGACTTTGGGCACTTGTAGCCACAGTAATCTCTGCCTTTCTGTGTTCAGATTAGCTACCGAGACTTAAATTTCAGCCTGCACTCCTCTTGCACGACTCTATCAAACCCACATTAACTTCTGGGTGAACGAGAATAAGAGTTTAACTGTTGAGCCTCATCAACGCACTCTATACGGATGAATTCGACTGCACTCTATGCAGGAATCTCCCAGCTCAAACAGAGAAACAATTGAAACTCATTCTCTTCTTTCTCAGACTTCAGTTAAACCTCTGAAATCACATGCACAACATATTCAAAAGAAAATGTATACAGAAAGCAAACATTCAGGAGCATAATATCAACACAGAGAAACAACACAAACCATGGAATTGAATCAAAGACTCTCTTCTATTAATTCAATCTGTACATGGGTGTTCTTCACAAGTTCTCTACTTGCTCTCCTCTTCTTGCTCCTGTTCTCAATCATCTGAATATATTACAATGAACAAAGGAGGGTGCCTATATTCCGTTTTCCCTCTCGAATTCTACAACTATCAAATCTACAATTAATTCCTATCTAACAGCATTAAATCTATTAAATGTCTTCCTATCTACTAAGGATGAGAGCTTAAAGGCTCAAGGTCCCCTTTACAATACAAGTGTGCTTCTTCAAATCAATACATTAAGGTCTTGCGCAACAGTTTCAAGGTGTTTCAAAATTTTGGTGCTGGCGCTGTCCAGCTGTTTCCTCACGATGTGCTGGCTCGCTTGATTGAGTGAGCGATGCTCCTGCATCATACTCCTCGACTTGAAAATTTTCATGGGCTCCTGTCCATGAGTTCCTGCACGGTCTGTGCCTCTGTATGACTACTTCATTTTCCCAGCTAGAATCCTCCACTGGGTGATTCTTCCATTTTACCAGGTATTCAAATTACTGCTTTCGCCTGGTCTTTCTGCTGACTCGATTATCTAGTATACATTCCATCTGCGGTTTCTCTGCAATCGACATCTTCTTCTGCCACTGGATTACTGGTTCCTCAGTTCCAGTCTCTATCTCTCCAGCTCTGTATGGGTATAAATCTGAAAGATTAAATATCGGAGATATCCCGATGCCCTTCGACAATTCAATTTCATAAGCGTTCTCGCCGAACTTCTTCAGGACTCTGCATGACCCGATTTTCTTCATCTTGAGTTTGTTATATGTTCCCCTTGGGAACCTTTCCTTCCTTAGGTGCACCAGAACCATATCACCAACTTCGAACTGAAGTTGTCTTTTCCGCTGATCTGCTCTGCTCTTATACTCTTGATTTGATTTCATCAGTCGCTACTTCACTTGACTGTGAAGTTCTTTCATCGCCTCAGCGAACTTTTCAGCGCTAGCACTGCTAGTCGCAGTCTGTTCTGACTCCCTGAGTTCAGAAACTCCTCTTGGTTGTGTCCCATATAAAATCTGGAATGGACTTTTGCCTGTACTTTGATTCACATAATCGTTGTACGCAAACTCGGCCTGTGGTAATATCTGGTCCCAACTGCTGTGGTGTTCTGTCACCAAGCTTCTTAATAAATCCTCCAGACTTCTATTGACCACCTCGGTCTGTCCATCTGTCTGCGGATGGTAAGCTGAACTAAAATCCAAATTAGTCCCTAGCTTCTTCCATAGTGTCCTCCAAAAATGACCTATGAATTTGGTATCCCTGTCCGAGACTATGCTTCTCGGCAATCCATGAAGTCTGACGATTTCTTTAAAAAACAAGTTCGCGATGTGTGTCACATCGCTGGTCTTCTGACACGGAATAAAATGTGCCATCTTCGAAAACCTATCTACCACCAAAAAGATGGAATCAACTCCTCTCTGCGTCCTCGGCAATCTTAACACAAAGTCCATGCTTATCGCCTCCCATGGTCTCTCAGGGATGGGCAATGGCTGATAAGACCCAGCATTCTGCTTCCGGCCCTTCGAATGTTGACAAATTCGGCATCTGTCAACAAATCTTTTAACATCTGCTCGCATGCCTGGCCAAAAATACGATTTTCTCAGCTTCGCGAATGTTTTGTCATGTCCAAAATGACCTGCTAATCCACCACTATGCTTTTCATTCACCAAATTCTCCCTCATGGAGCAATTCGGAATACATAGTTGATTGCCTCTAAACAGCAATCCCTCCTGGATCATGAAATCTATCCACGGGCTCTGATCTCTGAGAACTGGGTTCTCAGCTGCCTCGTATGCCTCTCCGAAATCCACATCACCTGCATACATATCTTTCAGATTTTCAAAACCCAAGGTTTTGACCCTGAACTCCTGCAACAGTAAACATTTCCTGCTCAAAGCATCAGCCACTTTGTTAGCAGTCCCTGAAATGTGCTTAATTACAAACGTAAAATTTTGCATGTACTCTACCCATTTTGCATGTTTCTGGTTCAACTTCTCCTGTTGACTCACAAACTGCAATGCATGATTGTCACTGTACAATACAAATTCTTTGGGTATCAAGTAATGCCTCCACTTCTTCAATGCCTGTATGATGGCATAAAACTCTTTATCATACGTGGAGTATTTCAGCTTCGCTTCATCCAGCTTCTTGCTGAAATATGCTACTGGCCTGTCATCCTGACTTAAGACTCCTCCTACAGCATACCCACTGGCATCACATTTCACCTGAAATGTCTTTTGAAAATCAGGCAACACCAGAATTGGTTGCTCTGTGATCTTCCGCTTCAACAGATTGAAGCTCTTCTCAGCCTCTGTTGTCCAATGAAAAACTTTATGACGCTTCTTCACTGTGTCCATCATTGCTGCACTAATTCCACTGAAATTTCTAATGAATTTTCTGTAGAAACTAGCCAGTCCATGGAAACTCCTCACCTCGAAAACATTTCTTGGTGATGGCTAATTCCTGATTACTTCCACCTTCTCAGGATCCATCTTCAACTCATTCGCCGATATGACAAAGCCCAAATAAATGAGCTCTGTCTTCATGAAGGAGCACTTCTTCATGTTGACCAACAACTTCTTCCGCTGCAGTCTACTCATCACAATGGCCAAATACTTTAAATGTTCAGCCCTGGTCTTACTGAAAATCAGTATATCGTCCAGGTATACAACGACAAACTTTCCGATGAATTCTCGCAGGACTTCATGCATTAGCTTCATGAATGTGCTTGGCGTGTTTGTCAAACCAAATGGCATGACCAGCCATTCGTACAAACCCTCGTTTGTCTTGAATGATGTCTTCCATTCATCACCCTCTCTCATGCGAATCTGATGATATCCGCTCTTCAGATCAATCTTTGAAAAATAATTTGCCCCACTCAGGCAATCCATCAGATCATCCATTATTGGCAGTGGAAATCTGTACCTGATGGTAATCTTGTTTATCGCTTTGGAGTCTGTACACATTCTCCAGCCTCCATCCTTCTTCGGACTTAGTACTGTGAGAACAGCACACGGGCTCAGGCTCTCCCTGACCAATCCTTTATCCAATAAATCCTGGACCTGGTTCTTGATCTCCTCGTTTTCCTGCGGTGTCAACCTATATGCAGCTTTATTCGGAAAACTTTCTCTGGGTATGAGGTCGATGTGATGACTCACACTCCACATCGGTGGCAACGAACGAGGTAGTTCGTCCACGATGATGTCAGCTAACTCTCCCAGCAGTTCCTGAATCTCACCTGGCAAGTCATCCACTCTTGTGCTAGTTAGGACAATTCTCAGCTTCCTGACCACAAAGAATTGTGGATCTTCGTTCTTCTCCATCTCTGTGAGAAGTTCCTTCCCACTCATGAGAAGTATCGTGCTGCTTACTTCCGGCTTCACCTCTTTATCCTTTGTTGGAAGCAATCGGTATGTGGTCCCATCCTTCTCTAAGGTGTAGGTGTTCATCCTCCCGTCATGAACCACATTCCGATCATATTGCCATGGTCTACCCAACAATACATGACAGACATCCATGGGAATGACATCACATAGGACTTTATCCTTATATTCACCCATTTTGAAATCGACTAAACATTGTTTAGTGACACTCATTTGATGCCCTTTCTGCAACCATGATACTTTATATGGACTCGGGTGATTGGTCGTCTCCAGCTCCAGCTTCTCCACCATCTCGGTCGAAACGAGATTGTCTATGCTCCCGCTGTCCACAATGACCTTGCATTTCCAGCCCTTGGTCTTGCACGTGGTCCTGAACAATCTGGTTCTCTGGGCGGTGTCCTCCACCTCTTTCTCAGGTGTCAAAAGAACTTTGTGGACTGTCAGTGACTTCCCACTTCCGGTGTCCTCATCCTCAACATCACGCCTCTACGCCTCTGTGATGTGAGCTTCTCCTCTGTCCATTTTCCTGTCTGGACAGTCAACGGCTTTGTGTCCATCCTTTCCACATGTAAAACATGTGATGATTCCTCCTCATCCTCTTCCTCTACCTCTGGTACGAGGAAATGTGTTGGCATCAGCATAACTGCCACCCTGCTCTGTATGCTGCCTCCTTTGTTCAACATATTGCTATCCTCGCTGTGAGGTTCCACCCCTTTCAGTCTTACCTTGAGGTTTCTTCCACTCCTCCTTGGGCTTCTGGTATTTTTCCTGGGCAACTGCCTTGCCTTTGGGCTGACTTCTGCCTCGCCCTCGCTGACCTTGCTTTCGGCTTAGCTTTTCCTCGGCTTTCAGAGCCATCTGGTATGCATCCTCAACTGTTCGGATGGTAACCATGCTCAATTCATCCTGAATGTCATACCTCAACCCATTCAGGTATCTCGCCATCTTCTCATCATCGCTCTCCCGATGACCTGCTCAGATGTTGAGTCTGTAAAACTCCTCGGTGTATTCCTTCACCATCATCAGCTTCTGTCTCAGGTTCTGCATTCGCCTGAATAGAGTGATCTGGTAATCTCTGAGGATGAATTTCGCTTTCATCTTTGCGATCATTCGATCCCAGCTTTTGATCTTCTGCTTTCCCTTGGAATGCCTATCCGCCTGTAGCTCGTCCCACCATAACGCTGCATGTCCTTTCAACTTTGTGACAGCATGCCTTACCTTCTTATCCTCTTCGATATCTTTGTAATCGAAGTAGGTGTCAAGAGCTCGGATCCAATCCAGCAGCTCTTCTGCATTTAGATTCCCCTCATAGACGGGAATGTCCATTTTCGTCTTGGAACTCATCCTGGAAATGGCTCTGATCAACCGTTCTGTTGATGAATCTTCTGCTGTGAATTCTTCTTCGGTATGTCCAGCTTCTTCTTCTACTTCGGAATCACTATGATCCCCTGCGCCAGCTCCGCGTCTCTACGCAGTCTCCATCTCTTCGAGTCTCGCTCGGAGATCTCGCATTTGCCTTTCCATTTCTGCATTCCCTGTCGGCCTGCCTCTTCTTCTCACCTCCCTGTCCTCGGGATCTGGTGATTGTCTCTCCCTTCTGGGTGGCATGATGAATTATCATCTCCTTCTCTGCTACAGAAAGCAAAGAACTCCGGCTCTGATACCACTTGTCGCAGTCGCGACCCTCGCAGTCCAACCACTTCCACCAGGACCTTCTCTGATCTCGGGCCCGAAGAGCGTCAAAGCTCCTCTAATTCCCCATCGGGAATTCTTTACCCACAACAATTCTCCACTGATCTCCCTTCTAAATCGGGAAATCAGGTTCTGTGATACCACGAAACCTGCGTGCACGATTCTTATGCTCCCCAAAACCCCGAACCCCGATGGGTCAAAGGTCAACGCTCCCGTTCTTGTCGGGGATTTCCCTATCGGGAAATCGGCACATGAAATGTCGCAATTCACTTACCCCATAAATCTCCGAACCCCGAACTCCGATGTGCACATGCGCTATTTCTCTGCCACGTCACCTCCTTTCTCCACTCTATCAGAAATCGCGGGATCACGGTTTCACCGTTCGCAATTTCGTTGCATTTAAAAACCCCGAATGCCGAATCCCGACCTCCCGGGATCTGATGCCACGTGTTTTCGTAGTGAACGACGGCTCCTATTATATCAGGAAATCGCTAATCTCGATTTCAACAACTATGAAACTCTCGCCTCCGGGAAACCCAATATGTTGAATCCCGATGGCCCTTGGTTCTTCCTGCGCTTAAGGACTAAATCCCTCGTAACTTCCCCCAGATTTGATGGTTAGTGGAATTTCACAAATCTATCCTGCGAACCCTGGTCATTGCTTCTTTCTCCTTGTGGAATCCTTCCGCTCCAAAGCTCTATCCTGTTCGAACCTTATCCTAGGTCCTTCTCTACGGAATCACGAAGGAACTATTCCTCCTGAGCTTGTCGACTCTGGCTCCTGTAGAGACTTTGCACACGCTTCTTGCACTCGACCTCCAACAGCTCTCAAAGTGTTGAGTCTTCTAGACTTTGGGCACTTGCAGCCACAGTAATCTCCGCCTTTCTGTGTTCAGATTAGCTACCGAGACTTAAATTTTATCCTGCACTCCTCCTGCACGACTCTATCAAACCCACATTAACTTCTGGGTGAACGAGAATAAGAGTTTAACTGTTGAGCCTCATCAATGCACTCTATACGGATGAATTCGACTGCACTCTATGCAGGAATCTCCCAGCTCAAACAGAGAAACAATTGAAACTCATTCTCTTCTTTCTCAGACTTCAGTTAAACCTCTGAAATCACATGCACAGCATATTCAAAAGCAAATGTATACAGAAAGCAAACATTCAGGAGCATAATATCAACACAGAGAAACAACACAAACCATGGAATTGAATCAAAGACTCTCTTCTATTAATTCAATCTGTACATGGGTGTTCTTCACAAGTTCTCTGCTTTCTCTCCTCTTCTTTCTCCTGTTCTCAATCATCTGAATCTATTACAATGAACAAAGGAGGGTGCCTATATTCTGTTTTCCCTCTCGAATTCTACAACTATCAAATCTACAATTAATTCCTATCTAACAACATTAAATATATTAAATGTCTTCCTATCTACTAAGGACGAGATCTTAAAGGCTCAAGGTCCCCTTTACAATACAAGTGCGCTTCTTCAAATCAATACATTAAGGTCTTGCGCAACAGTTTCAAGGTGTTTCAAAATTTTGGTGCTGGCGCTGTCCAGCTGTTTCCTCACAATGTGCTAGCTCGCTTGATTGAGTGAGCGATGCTCCTGCATCAAAAATACTCAATAGGATCGTAGTCTAAATCAGGGACTTAAAAATTCTTCGGTGTTTCAATCTTCTTATTTTGTTTAGATGATGTGTTTTTTTTCATATCAGATGAAAATTTATTTTGATCATTTGGCTGATATTTACTATGTGTATTATAAGGAAGTTGATTATCATGCATGGTTTCATAGTTTGCTTGGAAAATGCTATCTGAAAAATGTCCTATAGTTGGGGGGGATGAATATTCTTCATCGAGCTCTTCTTCCCCCTCATTTTCTACTTCATTTTTTTGTTCATCTGTAACATCAGAATTATTATCAGCTCCAGCTAATAAGGCTTGTATAGCATTGTGTAATCCTTCTAAGATCAAACCTTCAGTAGGAGGGGTTTTCTTATTGGGAGGATTCTGAGGGTGTCTTCTATAAGGTGTTTGATAAATTCCTTTACTTGAGGATCCTTCCTCTGCAACGCTTTTTAGGTCAACAACTTGGTTGGATAAATTTTGAAAGGATTTTTTCAAGCTTTCTAGATCTATGGTTCCTAATATTTCTTAGTTGAAGGTGGTTTAGTAAGAATATCAATCTTCTTCTTAGAAGAAGAGGTTTGTTTAGTTTCAAGATTTGTATTATCCTTCAAGATAAGCATATCCTTTTCAATGAGAATGGTTTCTTCAAAATCCTTTAAAAAAGTGTTATTTTTGGACCTTTTGACTCACATTGTTGTAGTGTGATGTATAGCTTTAGCATAATAAGAAATGATCAAATTTTCCGTAGGGATAGATTTTGTGGGAATCTTATTCTTAAGTGTGAGAAACTTCCTACTAAGTGTTTGAATTTTTCCTTCTGATTCATATTCATGCTAGATGGCTCCATAACCAAAACTTCAGGGGACTTGTCATCTCCAAACTTTTCTAAAAAAATGGTTTCAAATCTTTCCCAGGAAACTATAGTTTGAGGTTGTTGCACAAAGTACCATGTGGAGGAATTTACCTTGAAGGTGTAAGGAAAAATCATGCACACAACATCTTCAGGTTCTACATTTCTAAGCCTAACAACCAACATAAATTTATTTATATGATCTTCAGCTGAATTTTTGGAATCAAGGTCAAACTTAGGTAACCAATTTTTCAGGAAGTTTAGGTAAATGATGTTTTGGTCCTGGTATTGCAACAACATCTTGGTCAAGCCAAGGCCTGGTAGGATTATTTTGGTTAGCCATATGGTATGAAGTTTTTGAATTATTTGAATTCTGGGAATCTTCAGAAGATGAACTTTCTTCGTCATAGGATTCTCCTCCTAATGGAGGTGGATATAGGTTGGGTGGTGAAGGAGGTAGAACAGATCCCCCAACACCTAGAATAAGAGTTTCGGTGTTGGGTGATTTTGATACTCATGTTTCCAGTTGATCTTGATACAAGGGATTAATGATTCTAGCTATAATATCGGTTTCAGGTTGATTAGTCAAGATGTTGTGCAACCTATAGTTGGGTGTACCAATTACAAGAGGGTTTTCTTGTTGATAAGGAAAATCAAGAGGCTGATACAATTGATCACCCAGTTACATGATCCTTGACAAATTATCACGAGTTCTTAATAATGATTGGTGGGATCTCTGGAGTATCTCTTGTAGGTATGGTCTTTTTTAAGGCGGTGTTGTAGGCTCAACAAGAGTGGATGGAGAATGTTGATTGGGTGGAATAACATTCTCAGTTTAAGATGTAGTATCTATGTTAGATACGACAGTAGAGTCTGAGCGACTACAAGTTATAACTGGAGGGCGATTGTTCGGAGGGTTTTTTCATCCTTCACATGTCATTAATATCTAAAAGGACCTCATTCTAGCACCATTTGTTGACGAGCATAAATGACCACTCATCAATTGAAATAGAGAGTTTGGTCCAAGGTTGTCTAAGTAACCTAAGACATTTGAGGTAACTCACCCTAATGGGTTTAATGGCTTCGTTAGTCGATAAGGGGATGTAATATAAACTACAAAATAAAATTTAAAATAACTAACTATCCATTAACAAAGACCTACTATGTACATTTACCGTTCACACATTTTATATACATAATTTATAGAATAAACAGGTACAAGGTTTACAAGAAACCTTGTAAAAATAAAGATTGAAAGAGAGAACTAAATCCCAGGAAAAATTATAATTTAAGAAAAACAAATACTATTCTACAAATCTCACCTAAATTTAAATCATAAAACTATGCATGCAAATGACTACAGTCTTCACTTTAGATAAGCAAAAAATCCAAACCTATTATAGGTAATTTGTGTTCAACGAAATAAAAGAAAACAAAATAAATCAAACACAAACTTACTTACCTATTCACTGGCCAGTGATGAAGAGATAATCTTCTAGTTTTCCCTTCATGTGTAAAGATTACTCTAAGAACCAATATGTCAAGAGAAACTTAGGGAAAGCAACTATAGAGTACTATAGCAAGGCCTGAAGAAAATTACTTCAACATATATTTGAAATATTATTCCAGTTACAGAAAGGACAACTTAATCAATTTGATCCTTATGAGGATAGATAATCATTTGTTAATTAAGAAGATAATTTCAATGGACAAAAAGATCATAACAAGCACATAACGTACAAACAAATTTGATACATTTTAATACTTGTATTAAAATAACACAATCATAAATACCATAATCAATTGGGATAATAGACTAAATAAAATAATAATAATAATTTGAACATAGATCCAAGCAATAATAATACATTCATAAAAACAGGCAATAATAATACATTCATTCAATAATAATAATACAAATACATCATTAGTGCTAAGAACATAAAACTATATATAACAAATAATATATTTAAAACAAAGCGACATTACTCATAGGACAAAATCCATTGAGCAAAGTGCAGTTTCATATATTTTCTTCAATATTAGCACTCGTCCATTATCCAAAAAATCCAGCCATGTCCTTGACTCCAAAATCCATGAGTATTTAAACAAAATATGGATTGCCCCTCATATAGACATGATAGGGACAAATCCTTAAAAAATAGTGAAGTTGTGCTTACAATAGAAAATTTCTAAGTTTTTTCCAACAACTTATACAAAAGTCTGTTGTGATCATAACAGGAAATGATCACTCACTTTTTTGAAACTAGTTCTATTGCTACTTAAAACAAAAAAATATTCCATGATCTCTAACAGCCCGTGATGACAACGTTGATGATATCCCTTCATTGTTTAGAGACCTAAAACAAAAAGTGTAATTAATTATAAATCTTATCATACTTAATTAATACTAGCTACATAATCATAGATTCTGTATCTTGTCTAAAAACATCATAAAATCAAAACAAACTTAAAACGAATCGAGGAAAAACTAAAAACAACAAATTTTATTACCAGAAATTACACATTTGAAATCGAATATGCATACAATTTTGATCTGACAATAACATTGACATTATTGGATTTTTCGATGATAATATCTGGAGAAGTTTTGGGCTTATTATTGGCCCAAAAAATATCATGTTCCATTTCCTTTTTTAATTGTTGGTTTACCCTTTTTAGTTATTTGTTTTGTCTCAACATCTGATCAAGGCGCATCTATAGGTAGGGAACATCTGCATAATATCTTTGGGCCCAATATTTTCAGTCATGAAAACTCTCAGATTCTATATTAGGGATTGAATGATGTCAATATTTTTCCAAGGGTTTTTTCTGGGGCAACATTTCCTCTTAGATCAGCCTGAATACCTGGAAATTCTTCAGACCATGAAGAAAGGGAGGCAAATTGTAAACAAAATCATACCGAGTGTGATATTGTTCTTCACGTTTTCTGTTTGTGTCTCCATAGGAGGAATCATGGTACTCAATAATTATCATTATCATTGGAGTTTCCCTTTGTTTGGACCTGTTCCTAATCATTCTAGACAATAAGCACCCCACCCTTTTATTATTGAAATCAACCCCAACATTAAAACATACTTGCTTTCCCTATTTCTTGGGCTTATGGTCATCATTCAAACACACAATCTTTGTACCTATATTGAAACGATCTAAAGGCTTGTCCTTCAATCATTTAAGGATTGATTCCAATGACTAGTTGTGTTCCAACCCTTATATCTTCTTCATGTGATCCAAGGGACAAGGGAGAGGTCCAATTTATAATCCAAAGAATCAAGAGAATCAACATTGAGTTGGACCTCAAGTTTTATTTCCTAAGAGGTAATTCGAGGAGAGTTGGATTCTCCTACGACCCTAGATAATTTCGGGATAGCCTGATTGATTTCTTTCCAAGAAACTTTCCCAATTATCCCTTATGCTAGTAAGGTGATGCTCGACCAGAATGCGAATGAGGCCATGGTGGAAAAGGCTTGACTTGGGATTTGGAATCTGTCATTGATAGAACTTAGACATTTTACAAAGGCTCTTATGTAGGTAGAAGGGTATGTTTTTTTGAACATATTTTCATTGATGTGTTGTCATTGATGTCAATAGTCGATATCATTATGATGTGATGATGAGTTGTTATGAAAAACATGCAGAGGAATCTACCTAAATATCCTGAGAGGAAACATATTATATTTCATGAGAACAACAAAATGAAGAAACACCATCATGATCGAATTCCCAACAGATCAATGATCTCGATTAGTTAGAATCCAAGTACAAAACCAAAAAGCTCATAAGGGAAATCACATTGAAATAATGATGATTTGTTATAAACAACATGCAGAGGAATCTACCAAAAATATCATAAGGGAAAGAACATTGCAAAAACATGATCATGATTGAATTCCCCACAGTAAAACTTGAAAAGAATCGAGGAATAATCGTGTCCACTTATGTAGATTTCGGGACAAACCAAGAACATCAGATATGGGAGTTACAAAGGACGTCCTTCATATCAAACACCATATTAAGTCATGACCGTCGGATATCAGTAAGGGCAGATCAATGGTGGGGAACCATTGCGGGATGCAAATGTTGAAGTCAAGTTACTCGAGGTTTATTCGGGGAATCTCACTTTGGGAGAATTGAGAATTGGGAACGAATAACCCAAAGTCCCGAAGGACAAAGTGAATCTAGACCATTTATCTAGAAATGATCATAGCCATTGGATCAAGGATTCAGGATATCCCTAATAGTCAAAATATTGACAACTGTTGGATTGTGTTAATCTTTTCACGTCAAAGAATGGTCGTTATATGAAGTCAAGTTGCTCAGGGTTTATTCGGGGAATCTCACTTCGAGAGAATTGAGAATTAGGAATTAATAACCCAAATTCCTGAAGGCTGAAATGAATATAGACCATTGATCTAGAATTGATCACATTCGTTGGATCAAGGATTCACGATATCCTAAATAGCCAAAATCTTGACAACCGTTGGATCGTTTTAATCTTTTCGTGTCAAAGGTGGATCATTAGATGAAGTTAAGTTGCTAGAGGTTTATTCAGGGAATCTCACTTTGGGAGAATTGAGAATTGGGAACGGATAACCCAAAGTACCAAAGGAAAAAATGAAATGATCACATTCATTGGATCAAGGACTCAGATGAACCTACGATCGTTAGATATAGGAGGAGGAAATGTACCACATTAGGCAATCCACATCATTAAATACCATGTCAGCAAGGACACATGGCACAATCAATTGGTGACAAGTGTCAAGGTCCAGTTTGCATTTTAGGTACATGTAAGTCACAAATCTAAGTGACACGTGGAAGCCACTCGGCTAGTGCCAATTCAACAATGATGTCAGCAAGTTATGTCACTCCAGGAGTTTTTTCTTTGGGGGAAACCAACAACCTGAAGCATCGAAGTGTGAAGTCACGAACTAACGCTGGTCATCAATCTAAGATCCGACAGGATGAATCATGATCGTTAGATCAAACACTTGGAATTGTTAAGCCCACATTCCTAGCTCCTAGACTTTTGGAGGTTATTGTTGTGCTTGTTTCGTCACTTGGGTGAGAAAAACAATGGCACTTGCATTCCTAGTTGGGCATGCTAGAAAATATAGAGGTTAGTGAGTGGATTAAACAAGCCAAATACATGAAATAAACAAGTAAACAAACTAAAACAACTAAGGAAATAAAAACTAGAATGCATAAGAAACTTAGAACCATAAACAATCAACCAATGACCAAGACTATTCCACCAATGGATAACTATATTAGTTGGCAAAAAATTGTAGAGAAAAATGAGGACTTATGAGTCCCCTCTTCCTCCTTGGGAGGGATCTTGAGTTCCCTAATGGAGAGCTCTTCTTACAATTTAAGAAAAATGGCAAATTATGAATAAAATCAATGCCTATTCCTTCAAAAGGTGAGTGGAATGGCCTATTGCAATGATTCTTGAATACTTCTAGGAGAAAAGAGGATTCCCAAGGGAGAATTGAGGAAGCATAACAATACTATGAATATCTTAGTTTCTTAGTGCACCTATGGCCTCCATTTATAGCATTTCTTCAAGGAAAAATTCAACTGGTTCTTAGTATGAACAAGGGGCCCTTTAGGGCACCCTTTAGTCCTTGACCAACCCCCCATTCAAATTTCACTCAGATTTGAAGGTCAAATCAAGTTGGGAGTTGGTCCATAAGTGGTTGGGTGGGTGACAAGAACCATAAATGCACCATTCATAGGAGTGAAAATTTTTTCTAGTACATAGTCACACATATGTCTCATTGTGCACTCTACGGGCTTCTTTGGCCCACACACTGTGTGCACGCTTCCTTTAGTGAGTTTGCGCATGTCAATTTTTGCCCAATTTTATAGTTTTTTCCTTTTGAAATGCATTTTGGTGCTGCGGGTGAACTAATTATTGTTGGCATTGTTGTATTTTTGTAACCATTTGCGTGCAATGTTGTAGATGAAATTTCAGTGATAACAAATTCCCCTTGATGTGTGCAGTTAGGAGCATACTTATAGACGAAATACATCAATGTTTCTTCTACTGAGATTGCCATTGTAATGAAGAGTGCTAAGAGGAACTGCAAGAGCGATCCATCGAAGGGAGAGGGGAAACTGTGGGACCCAAATCTTTCTCTAGGAAGAAAAAATAAAATTTATATACAAACAAGGTGGGCATGCCCCATGCTCGTGTCATGTAACTCAAAATGTAAGAAAATAACTAAAATTGTATGCTGATGTAGATAACTACAGTGCCCATTGAGGCAGTTTGATAATGACATATGAAAATTATGAATGGTGAACATACTCTCAAAAGAGGCAAGGACACCTGTAAGAAGGGTCGATGACTCATAGTCATTGATGGCATAACAAATTCATAGGTATCAGCTGGTATAAAGCAACTGCAATAGTCGCGTAGTAAGACCCACCGTAACATGATATTTTGCTAAAGTCGAATGTTATGGGGGTCAACAAAATAAAAGAGCAATGATGTTTATCTCTGTGCCATCCGAGACTCCTCATTGTAAAGGTAATGAGAGTCAAGATATTGTCTCTCGTCTGGAAACTATGTTGATGTTGACAGAAAGGGAGACGTGACTCCGAGAAGAAAATGGCTTTGTGAAATCTACTGGGATGAGATCAGGTACTGATGGGGAACATGAATGAAGTCAAGATGCGATGAGACTCAAGACTACCCTTGGTTGGGGTATGTTTGAAGGATGATTGGAAGCAATCGTAAAACTGTATCTAGTGTCAGGGGGACGACTAGATATGGGGTGAAATTGTGCCAGAGGCTTGAAAAAGTGGAAAAAATTAGAGATAAAGGGTACATGGACTTTGGGATACTCCAGGTTCATGAAAAATGTCAAAATGAGAAAAAGAGAGTGGATGCCCCAACCAAGGGTGACATGGGTTGCGTTGCTGGGAAAAGAAGGTCATCAAGGGTGACGAAAAAAAGCTAAGTAAATGTTGGAAACAAAGGATTTTTACAATTACCAAATAAATAAATAATAATGGGGGATGAGTGTACAGATACAAAAACAGGTTCCCTAGTGCGAGGTGGCTTGCCCTGTAAGGGCACAAGTTTCCAAGATAATTGGCGGAGGGTGGGAGCCCCATGGGTGGGTTTCTGTATGAAGTAAATGAATGGAAGGCAATCTGCAGATGGGAAAACTGATGATGTATGAGATGGAGGGATAATGATACTAAGGAGGTGCAACAAAATATAACTGAGATGAGATAAACTGGGAGTCCATTGGGAAAGCTATAAATGAAAAGAAGTGTGTGGCTTATTCTCATAATTTCATAAGACTATCAGGACTCACATCCCTCGGGGGTGAAAGTAGCATGAGTGTCAAATTTTCGAAGGGAACTATGAATGGGTGTTGGTTTGATATCTCTGAGTTATACCTTTAACATGACTGACCCAGGTTGAACTCTATTGGGGTTCCAACAAAGCCTCTAAAACTATCGTTCCTCCTGGTAAACCAGAAGGAAACGTGACGCACAAAGTGCATTGTGAAGTCTCACCCGAGATAGTCTTAATGGATGACTGCAATACTTAGGTGTTTGCATTCCATGATTGAGTGGAGATCTGAGAATTATGCGCTGAGAGTTCTACCTAACTTATTAAAGAATTATACTGTCATTCCCAATTGTGCATGTAATATAATCAACTCATTAGCTCATTCATTCATCATGCTAACATCTACTTAATAACAGTAAAAGAGATACAAGAATTCAATCACATAACACAGGTTTTACGGTGGTTCACCCCCTCCTAGGCTACGCCCAAAAATATCTATCTCTCAAGCTATTCTATTATGATAGTTCCAAAACTACAACATCACGTGCTTTACAACTCATCCTCAGTCAGGTCGAGATCTATTGCGAGGAAGACTAAATCACACTAGGCTCCTCAGCCTGTGATCTAAACCTCGAGATCCAACCTCCTGCCCCTTCTATAGCTGAACAAGTTACAAAATTAGATCGTATGACAGAAGTATTACAACTAGTTATCAAACAGGACTCCTGCTTCTCGTTGTCTCTTCAGACTCTCTAAGCATTCTTATCTGCCTCTATAATGGAAAAATACTACCCTCTAGACCTATTAGGTATATATATATATATATATATATATATATATATATATATATATACATTTATGGCTCATCATCTATTACAATGTATTACAAAAACCGTAACCCTAATGTCGTTAGGTCTTCCATGAATGCGTGTGTGTTGCTCTTCCTTCCAGTTGTTGCTTTCCTCGTGCATGCCTTTCTTCCCAAAATATCCTTTCTTTCCAATTTGGCCTACTTACAACAAGCCCCCAACACTGACATGTGGCTCATACCGATCCACCTAACCCCTGTGTGCTTTGTCGATCTCCCTAGTGATTGCTTGGAACTTTTCCATGAGCTCTGTTTCTTGTGTTTGGGCCTGCGCGATCTTCTCCTCAAGTGCATCTAATACCTACACTACAATCTCGTCATTGACCAACCTTGTACATTCTTCTTGGGTCTATGACATATATGTTTTGGCTTCCTCTATATGTGCAATGACCTCTACTTCTCTCTCCTCGAGTGGTTTCATTTGAGCCTGGTGCTCCTTTTTCTGCGTTTTCACAATTATGAATTTTGCCTGCAGTTTCTTCATGTCTTGCACCCCTTTGACACGCTCCATGATTGACATTGTCTTATGCCTATGCTTTAGGTCTTGGATAGTTTCACTTATCCTTTCTCCTTCCTATTCCCACTGTTGGACCTGTTGATCCTCTTCTAGCTTCATCCATAGCTCTGCTACTTTCTCGAACAAGTCATCCACCACGTGGACTTGTCGTTCTATCTCTTGTATCTACATTGTTGCTTCCTATTTCCTTTTCTCCCTTACCTCTGGTGGAGTGGTAGGTGTGAGATTCTCTTAGATATTCTAAATATCCTGTTGGTATTGATCAATTGTCTTCACAATTTGATCAATATTTTATGTCGCTGTGAGTTTGGTCGTCTATGCACTCTTTGGGATCTTCTCGTAGACTACAACCAATTTCTGTTCCAGTCCCTTCACGTGTTCCTTCTCCTCTTTGGTATCGAGCTTGGCTTGCTCGAATACCAATTCCAACTCGTCCTGGTTATCCTTTACCTGCTGCAATTTTGTTGTATCTATGTGTGCACAAGACTGTACCTTTTGTGTAGCATTGACCTATAGTTTATATAGTGCCTTGGTTGGTATCTGTGACAATACCAACTATAGTTGAGTCAAGTCCTTTAGGGGTGTCTTCCCCATGATTTCATCCATGTGCAACATGATGAGTGTGACATGAAATGTTGAACTCGATTGTGCTATCGTCTGGATTTTATCCTAATCACTTTCTCCAGGTTCTCTTCCTATCGGTGATGCTGATGGACCCGTTTCTACGCTGTTGTCGGCTGCCTGCGCTTCCCCAATCTTCCTGAGAAGATTTCACATGTATGCCAACTCTTCTTCAATTCTGTCCCTTTGGCATGCAACATTGTCAAAATCCTCGAATGTGCGATCCTAGATCACTTGGGCCACCATTTCGACATCATCCTCTATGATCATGTATTCTGGAGGCATTCTATGCACCTTCATATTCTTGTGCGCACCCCCCGTTGAGGTGGTTGACTGGTTAGTATGGCCCGACTCTTGTGGAGTATCACTTGATGCAATTCCTTGTGATGCCTTGAGCTATTTCTGCTATACTTGGGGCGCCTGTTTTTTGTTCTTCTTCCCCTTCTAGACTCTCGTGTTTGTCCCCCCTTTCTTCTGATGTGGCTTGTTCTAACCTGTCCTTGGTTTCTTGGGAACTATTACTTCCTAGGGTTGTGTCTGTTCTTGCACCACCTCCTCAACATGTGTGTGTTCCTGTCTAACCTCCTCCTCCTCCATTTATGTAGGTATGTCTTAAGTGAGGACTGGAATCCTCCATTCGTCTTCCCAATCCTTGATGGTCATTTGTATGTCCCCCTTCGTGATATAATAACGTAGTTGTAGCCATTGCTTTTCAGGGTCCTTCTATGCCTAGACCCACATCGCATGTCTAGTGGATTTGAAGTTGATCTGTGAATGAACATGCTATTGGCAGTTTAGTTGGAATGGCTCCGCCACCCACCCCTGTCTATTGGTGTTTAACCTTGTTCATTGGTGTTTCAACGGGACAACCTCGATCGATGCTCTTTTGCACATAGTAGTTATTTTGGACGTTTCACCCCTTCCCCGTGCCTGGGGCTGGAGCACTCAGAAATAGATCTATTTCCAATCGAGATGTTGTTTCCCATGTTTTCCTCATGCATGCTTCGTTCGGTCAGTCTATTTCTTTTTCATTTCGACACGGGTGAACAAGTGTGGGTTAGTGGTCCTAGTGAGACTGCTCGATGCCCTGATAGTGTGCAACAGATTCTAGTTTTATCCTCCATGTGTTAGCGATGGTGTCCTGTAGGTCCCAGGTATATCCTTCGAAGATAGTTGCATTCTTTCTCCTTTTCTTGGCATCCCAAGTGACTCGAAGAGATAATTATCATGCTCCATGGCAAGGTTTTGGTCTAGTGGATAAAAATGCATAGTTAGGATCCTTCCATCCCATAATAGCTATCAAGATGATCAACCATGAATAATGAAATTTTGTCCCCAGGTCCTACGCATCCTTACAATCGTCTAGGAACAAATTCAACAAGTAAGGGGCCCAGCTGAGTGTGGTTCCCTTGACACACTATGTTGCAGTTGCAACAACCCCAACTAAGACTTCCTCCTTTCAGAATTTGCTAAGAAACTTGCATTCCATAATTTTTGTGGCCATTCTTGTTGTGACGTCACTAATACACTTGATGATGATTCCGTGCGACCCCCTTTCAGTGTCATATTTCTTCTTCATCTCCTCGGCCAATTCTTTCTCCTTTGATTTGTCTTCGAGGAACTATGTAGGATCCATTCCCTATGATGGTATCCCTATGATGTGTACGATGAGCTCTACATCTATTGAGATGAGTTGTTCCAGCCATAGATATCCACCATGTGTGATTTCCATCAACTTCTTGATGCAACTATTTGCATACTGGCCTCTTGTAAAGTGTGGTAGGTCCAACAGACCTAGAATGCCAGTTTTGGCTAGTCTTGCTTCCCACTGGAGTGGTTGATTAATTGGTTCCCCAAAGGGTCCTATACCCACAGTTTGTAGGTAGACCTGCTTAGCGAACTCTTGGAACTTGTCATGTTCGTTAAATCATGGTCTGAGTACATAAATTTCTCTACATAACCTAAGAAATATGCTTTTACACATACCCCTTCCAGTATGCATGACAAAACAATTGTTGTGGCAGGTTGTCTAAGCGATGACCTAGGTATCGTCTGCTTGTCCTTTCGCGGTGGTGGTTGACTCGAGGTTCCATCCTCCATTGTTCATTCTTCAACATACTGCTCTGGTCGTCTTTGACATCTTCCACTACTCCCTCATGTGGCTATTCCGACATGGTTGTCTATGATTCTTTTGGTGTGGTCATTTCTTCCGGGTTTGGGGTTGTCCCATTGACTCACGAGGCTTCTATAGGGTTTTCTGGTTGCACTTGGCTTCCTATATCTCCATTATGTTGTCCCTGGCCTTCTTTTGGCCTATCTATGTCCATTCCTGCTGGTGTGGTCTGCTGGTTTTCTTCCATAATGAGTGTGGGGATTCTTGGTGTTTCATCCTGTAAGTTTTAAACCTACGAAGTAAAGCAATGCATATAGATTCTTAAGCAATACAGAAATTAATCAATGGCTCATACACAGAGTACACAGAGATTTTTACCGGAAACCCTCAACCGGGAAAACCTTTCTTATTTTCATTATATTGAATTTCACCATTCGCCATACAATATATACAATGTTTTTAGGTATTCCGTAGATACCAAAACCCTAATCCCTTAATCCGGGATTAATTTACAAATCATCTAAAAAATAGCAAAATCCGCTAAAAATAGCAAAAACCACCCAAAAAAACAATTTCGGGGCTCTGCCCCGAACGCTGCGCGTAACCAGGGGGGGGCATACCTGCCCCCCCCCCTGGGACCCCCCTAGGAAAGCACCCAGCGCACACGACAGAGCTCTAGGTGAAGGGATCGTCAGACGCAGTTGTCGTATCTGATGCACCCACACACACACACATGCAAAGAATATAACACATACCCAACATTCTCCCACTTGTTGTTTTCTTTGCATCCAGGGGTCCAGGGGATTATATAG
>ML787284.1:312553-353397 GCA_009831015.1 Picea engelmannii | reverse complement strand
CTCACTAGATTCTATCTAGGCAATCTTTGTTGAAATTGCAATTTTGGATTGATGAATTTGTTGTTTTTACTAGAAAAATGGATTCAACACCCTCGAAT
Organism: Picea engelmannii; assembly: GCA_009831015.1. Taxonomy (NCBI): domain Eukaryota; kingdom Viridiplantae; phylum Streptophyta; class Pinopsida; order Pinales; family Pinaceae; genus Picea; species Picea engelmannii. The sequence continues at coordinate 353,299 of ML787284.1, read as the reverse complement.
ACCCCTACTACACTTGGATTATGTAATGTTAGCATTTGATATCTATGATTTCATCAATCCAAAATGATTCCTTCCATATTTGAATCCAAAAGTTTCAATTTCTCCTCCCATTATTTTGAATAGTTGCAAAAGGGTGACATCATTAGACATATAGATTACAACCTGTCACATATCCTTGTATTTTTTAGTTCTCTTTCAAATATCAAATTGTATGCTTTCAATGACTAGAGATAATATAAATAGAAATCTCCTTTTGGTCTTTTAATAGAGGTCAACCAATGGAAATGGAATTGGAACTTGATCAAAGTATTAGGTGAATTCCATGAGATACGAACATTGACCAAAGGTAAAGCTCCTCACTCTCCAATGCTAGTCTCAAACTCATTGTAGCATCCAAATTTAATTCTCTTGCTAGAAAAAAAAGGTGTTTATATACAAAATATATAATTAAATAATATTCCATGTTAACTAGGTTTGGTTAGTTGATGGGTAAAGAAAGGGTGTTGTGATTCTCAACAAAGATTCAAGATTTGTTTGGTTGGTAGGTAAAGAGGGGATGTTGTGATCCCCCCTGCAACATGCCATTTAAAAACATGTTTCTTTGTTGTGGATAATTCCCCCTCCAACATGTAGTTTAAAAATTAAGATGGATAAGCATTCTATGACATTGATTTTTTTCCCAAATGTGAACTATTTCTCATGTAGTCATAAAAAATAATGTTAGAAAGGTAAGTTTACAAGGAAATTACCCTTGTGTATAAAGCATTAAACAAATAAGAAGACAATGGCCTTTCCCAACTAGATTCCCACAAGCTTTGTACTTAGAATGATATTTCTAAATATTCCCAATAAATGGAATGGCCCTTAATTTTAAAGATCCCCCCAATAAACCCTTAATTTTAAAGATTCCCACAAGATTGCTCAAAAATAAAATTTTATTTATTTTTCCCAAAAATAATTTTTTTATTTTTTATTTTAAATAAATAGTTTTTGATGCACAACAAAAATCCTGCAACGAATTTTCTATATAAACCAAGAAAATTTGTCATTGCAATTTCGACGCACAACAAAAATCCTCTGACAAATTTTCTATATAAACCAAGAAAAGTTGTCATCACAATTTTGACGCACAATAAAGATTCTGCGACAAATTTTCTATATAAACCAAGAAAAGTTGTTGTCGCAATTTCGACGCATAATAAAGATCCTGCGACAAATTTTCTATATAAACCAAGAAAAGTTGTTGTCGCAATTTCAACACACAATAAAGATCCTGCGACAAATTTTTTATATAAACCAAGAAAAGTTGTCATCCCAATTTTGACGAAAATAAAAATCATGAGATGAATTTTCTATATAGACCATGAAAGTTATCGTCGCAATTGCGACGCACAATAGAAATCCTGCGACTAATTTGCTATATAAACCATGAAATTTGTATAGCGAAATCGTCGCTATATACCATGTTGTCGTCGCAATAGCGATGAACATTTGGTTTCACTTACTTTTCCTATATTGTCGAGTGTGCGACAATTTCCCTACTGTGTCGCTCTTTCGATGATTTCGTCACTTAGTCGTATTGGCGACGATATTTTTTTTTTGTTGCAATTGTGAGAAGTTCCCTACGTTCGTCACGCTTGCGAAGTTAATTCAAGTTCGTCAAAATTTCCACGTCACATGAAACAAAGTTTGAGAACTCAAGATTCGTCGCAATATCCATGACATAACGTCGCAAGAGTGTCGAAATAGCCATCACAAAATGACCTAAATTTGCTAGTGGCTTCCTGTCCTCCTACATTCTCCAACACTTCATCCATGAAGGGTGTAGGGAACGGGTCATGTAGGCATGCATCGTTCAATTTCCTCAATTCGACATATATACTTATCCCGCCTTGTTTTTTCTCCTGAACTACCATCAGACTTATCCATTCATATTCTTCCATAGGTTCTATGATGTCGACTTCGAGCATCCTATTGATCTCAGTTTTGAATTTTTTCTTATATATCAAATTTAGTCTGTATGGTCGTTGCTTGATCGATATTGCCTCAGATTTGAGTGGTATCTTCATTTCACCTAGCTCTCTGACTATGCCCTTCATTTTTGTAAACGTTGTGGGGAACAAGTCGATGTACTCGTGTAGTAACTCTGTTATTCTTTCCATTGTCTACTCATCCCAGTAGTCTCCAATGTTGGCCATTTTGGGATTCTCAACTTTCCCAATGTCTAATTTCTTCACATTGATTGGTGCAACAATTACTTATGATTCTAGAGGTGGAAATTCCACTTATGTTTCACCTTATGCTTCCTCGATCTGAATGTTGCACGAATCGTGTTCATATGGTACTTCTTCCTGCACATGGTAGCATGACAACAATTCTTTCATTATTTGTCTGTTCCATTTTTGTTTCTCTGTTATGAGTTTGACTTCAGGTTCCTGAATGAGTATCACCCCTCTTATTTGTTTAAGTGTTGCATCTATGTTGGGGTTTTCATGCTCGAATGAGAAATTGACTGTAAAGTTCTTCTGCAATATTGGCCAACTCATAGTTCCCCTGTGCAATTCCTGGTCCGTATACCAGTTTTTTGGGATGCCCTCTAAGGTGTGCATGAAATGATGAGGCCATTCCTATGGGGGTGTCATTTTCCACATCTCTCTGCACTTCTCCAAGTGTTCCATTGGTCCCCCCTGTCCATCATATTTATGTTGCTGGCTACTTTTCTATTTTGCGCCAAACCTTATGCATAGTAACCGCTTGCATTGGTACCAATCCTTGATTGTTTCTTTGTGTGTGCCCCACCATCTTGCAGGTGTGTCCTTAATTTATATATCAAGTTCTAAGAGTCTCTAATTTTCTAACAATTCATCTTCGTACTGTGTCAAGAATGATTCTAGATCATTTAATCCATGCAAACTGGGTGGTTCCCTTATCTCTGTACCTACCCATCTTATTGCATGGTTGATTCTTGCGCATATTCATGAGGAAACTTTGTGTATCCTCTATTGTCAGTCCTCTATTGTGGAAACCTGTATCCGAGTTTGGTGCACATGAATTAATTCTCTGTCAACTAAGTATCCCATCTGCAGTTGGGTTCACATAATCCTCATCTCACACAGTTGTTTTGTACAACTGGCTAATTTCCTCCAAGTCCAAGCAAGTAGGCTCTACAAACCTCTCCCCTTCTGATGGATCTAATGGTGCAATGACCCTGTATTCTCTTGACTCAAATTCCATTTTTCATGTCTTTAAATCGATTATGGCCTAGTTATAGAATGCCCAATCCAAGTCGAGCAATGTTGGATATGGTGTTGTGTTGTCCACTATTTCAATCATTTCAAAGTCTGCTTTAGTGCGCACTCCATCTAGGTCTACTGTCACTCCTTTCAGTCTCCCAACTGGTATAACCCTTTGTTGGTTTGCTAGTTTCAGTTGAACGGGTGAATATCCTAATGTGGGTTCTCCCATACATTGCCATGTATTCTTGTGTAATAGATTGACTTCAGATCCTAGATCCAGTATGATATCTCCCATGTTGAAATCTTTTATGTTGGCATTCATCCTGAATTCTCTACTTGTTCTTCTCCTTGTATGTAGGTGATTGACTATTTTTTGTTCTAGTTTTCCTTTTGTCTCTATGCTAAATCTTTCTAATATATTTTGCAATATTTTAACAGAGGATGGATCATTCAATAGTTTTACACATGATTGAAAAAATCCTTTGATTGTACTTACTCGTCCTAGGGGCTGCATTTCTTTGGTATGATCCAACGTTCGAGGCATCTCATACTCTGGTACTCCATTGCTATGCTGCTTAGTTGAGGTCGACGCATTTTCATTCTTCATAAATTCTTCTTTGGATTTCTTAAATTTTTCCTTCTCGTTCTGTGCGTCGAACTGCTTCCTTGGTTTGACATTCTTCTTTATCCATTGGTGATGTACTAGTTCTTGTCGGCCTACCTCATTTCCTGTTTTAGCTCCTCTGCGTGTAACTATGTTGATTGTTTCTCCCTCCATCCCCTGCTTCCACTGAAATCTATTGGAAATTCCAGTTGTTATGATTCCTCTTTTCCTGGATCTTTCCTAGTAACGTAGGACATTCTTCCATGTTGTGATCTGATGTGCGACAATACATATAAGTCACTAGTGGGAGTGGAAATTCTCTTGCATAATGTCCTGGTTGTTGACAGTTGTGACATACCACTAGTCCTCTACCTCTTCCAAAGTCTCCTCTTGCTCGTCCTCCACCTATGTAGCTAGCTCAATCTCCTCGCGACGCATTATAGTGAGGCACCTGATTTTACTGTGTGGTATTGTACTAAGGATGCGATGTGTTGTACTATGGTTGTGCGGTATTATATGGTTGTTGCGCAATATTATACTGTTGTTTCACAGTGTTATATGTGGTTGGTACTTGGTTAAATTGAGGTGTGGCTTACCTGGTCATTATTTATTCCTGCACCCTATATGCATATGATGTCCTCTCTCTCATCAAGTCCATAGTTCTATAGTATTTTTTGATGCAGACCTATCGGCCCTCAGGCTGAGATACACTCACGGAATCATTCTTTATCTTCTTGAGCCTGATCGACTCTTTCGACTCCTTTCTAGAATATCAATTTCAGTCGATCCACGGGTCCTTTCAGAAGCTCTCCTATGTAAACAACACTAGGCATGAGCTCCACCCTTTCGTGCAACCACAGTGCTATGACCAAGGCCCAATTCCAAAGGCACTTGTCGCAACTCGCAACTCGCAAGTTCGTGAGTCGAGGCTCCCGACTCTTCTCTTCCAATCTCACGATACCCGAGATCACGAAATGGGTATAGATCCTCTCTGTCAATGCCTCTACATGTGACCACAGGCTAAGCTTAATGCTAGCTCCTCTCGCTACTTGCGACTTCACAAGTTTCAATGTCGAGCTCTCATGCTCTTATCTTGCGAATCCCCGAGACACGAGGAGTCAATGAAGTATTGACTCCTTCCTCCAGGCGACGCGTGTTCACATACCAATCACGTAGGCCCCACCTTGTGGTTTTTCCATGTGTCCCTCGTGCCCAGCTTCGACACTTCGCGACTTCGCTTCCCGAAGCGCTAACTTATGTACATGGGTTTTTACTTTACACATCTCTCTGCTTCTTCTTCTCTATGCTCTCTTGATTATGCTTCTAATGTTACAATGAAACAAGTGAGGGTGTCTATATCCGTTTTCCCTCCGGCTCCTAAAACTGTCTAATCTAAGAATTTAAATCTACCTACTTACATTTACTAGCATAAATGCCTCTTAATCCTTCAGACGAGAGAGAGACACTCAAGGTCTGATTACAATCTACAAGTACGCCCTTTCTTAATTATTTCATTTATGTTTGGTGCATCAAACTTCAAAATATTTCAAACAATTCATCATGTGCCAAAATGAGTTGGCTTTTTGTCCCACGCTCGCTTGTTGTTGTGATGCTCCTGCATCATACTCCCTCGCTTGAAAATTTTCACGGGCTCCTATCCATGATCTCTCGTACGGTCTGTCCATGCTTCTGGATCTCTGCTTCATTCTCCCAGCTAGCATCTTCAACTAGATGTCCCTTCCACTTGACCAAGTATTCAAAATATTTCCTTCTTCTAGTCCTTTTGCTAACTCTTTTGTCCAGTATGCTTTCCATCTATGGCTTCTCTGCAACTGGCATCTGTTTAGTCCACTGAACCTCTGGTTGTTCTCTATCTACTCCAGCTTTGTATGGGTACAAATCTGAGACATATTATATCAGATAAATTTCGATCCCATCGGGTAATTCAATCTCATAAGCATTTGCCCCAAATTTCTTCAAGATCTTACATGGTCCGATCTTCTTCATCTTCAGTTTGTTATATGTCCCCTTCGGGAACCTTTCCTTTCTCAGATGTGCAAGAATCAAATCACCAACCTCAAATTGAAGTTGTCTCCTATGTTGATCTGCTCTACGCTTATACTCTTGGCTCAAGTTTTTCAATCACTCCTTCACCTGGCTGTGAAGGTCCTTCATCGCTTCTGCGAAATCTTCTACACTAGCACTCCTAGTTGCATTCTATTCTGAATCTCTTAATTCTGAAAATCCTCTTGGCTACATCTTGTAAAAAAATTGGAATGGACTATGCCCTATGCTTCTATTGGTTGAATCATTGTAAGCAAATTCCGCCTGTGGTAGAATATTGTCCCACTGACTGTGATGTTTAGTCACCAAAATCCTCAACAAGTCTCCCAAGCTCCTATTCACAACTTCTGTCTGTCCATCTATCTGACGATGATAAGCTGAACTGAACGAAAAGTTTGTTCCCAAATTTTTCCATAAGGTTCTCTAGAAGTGTCCCACGAACTTGGCGTCTCGATCTGAGACGATGCTCCTTGGTAAGCCATGAAGTCGAATGACTTCTTTGAAAAACATATTCGTAATGTGAGTTGCGTCACTGGTTTTCTGACACAGTATGAAGTGTGCCATATTAGAAAATCTATCCACTACTACAAATATCGAGTCAAACCCTCTTTGTGTTCTCGACAACCCCAATATGAATTCCATGTTGACTGCATCCCACGTCTTGTCAGGTATGGGTAATGGTTGATAAAAGCCTGCATTCTACCTCTTCCCTTTTGAATGTCGACAAATTCTGCATCTGTCCACGAACATTTTGATGTCTGCTCTCATTCATGGCCAAAAATATGACTCATTTAACTTTAAGAACTTCTTTTCATGACTGAAATGCTCATCCAATCCTCCACTATGTTTCTCCTTCAACAGATTCTCCCTCATGGAGAATTTTGGAATACAAAGTTGATTACCCTTAAATAGTAATCCTTCTTGGATCATGTATTCTGTCCATTGGCTTCTGTCCCTGAGAATTGGATTCTCAGTTGCTTCATATGCCTCCTTAAAATCTGTATCATCTCTGTACATGTCCCTAAGGTCATCAAAACCTAGTGTTTTGACTCTGAACTCCTGCAACAACAAACATTTCCTGCTCAAAGCATCAACAACTTTGTTAGCAGTTCCAGAAATATGCTTAGTTACAAAAGTAAAGTTTTGCATGTATTCAACCCATTTAACATGTCTTTGATTCAACTTCTCATGTTGAGTCACAAATTGCAAAGCATGATTGTCACTGTATAAGAAAAACTCCTTAGGAATCAAATAGTGTCTCCACTTCTTCAATGCCTGAATAATAGCATAGAACTCCTTGTCATACGTGGAGTATTTCACTTTCGCTTCATTCAGCTTCTCACTGAAGTATGCTATCGGCCTGTCTTCTTGGCTCAAGACTGCCCCTATTGCAAATCCACTTGCATCACATTTTACCTAAAATTTCTTTTTAAAATTCAGCAACACCAAAATTGGTTGTTCCGTGATTTTCGTCTTGAACAAATTGAAACTTTTCTCAGCCTCTTCTGTCCAGTGAAAAGACTTGTGTCTCTTCTTCACTGTGTCCATCATCGGTGCACTAATTCCACTAAAATTCCTGATGAACTTCTGGTAGAAACTAGCCAATCCATGAAAACTTCTCACCTCAAATATACTCTTCGGTGATGGCCAATTCTTAATTACCTCCACCTTATCTGGATCCATCCTCAACTTATCTGCAGAAATAACAAAACCCAAATAAATGAGCTTTATCTTCATGAATGAGGATTTCTTCCAAAACCCAAATAAATAACTTGGCGTGTTTGTCAGACCAAATGGCATAACAAGCCACTCATATAACCCTTCATTGGTCTTGAAGGTTGTCTTCCATTCATCACCTTCTCTCATACAAATCTGGTGATATCCACTTTTCAAATCAATCTTTGAAAAAAAAATTGCCCCACTCAAGCAATCCATCAAATCATCCATCCTTGGCAATGGAAATCTGTACCTGATGGTTATCTTGTTGATTTCTCTTGAGTCAGTACACATCCTCCAACCTCCGTCTTTCTTCAGACTGAGCACTGTCGGAACAACACACGAACTCAAGCTTTCTCTAACCAACCCTTTGTCCATTAAATCTTGGACCTGTCTTTTGACTTCTTCATTCTCCTGCAGCATCAATCTGTATGCTGCTTTGTTTGGTAAACTAGCTCCAGGTATGAGATCAATATGACGACTCACACTTCTGATCAGTGGCAATGAACGAGGTAGTTCGTCCACTACTATGTCAGCAAACTCTTCCAATAGTTTCTGAACCTCTTCCAGTAAATCACCTACCCTTGTACTGGTTAAAACAATTTTAGGCTTCCTGATCACAATGAATTGCAGTTCCTCCTTCCTCTTAACCTTTGTAAGAAGTTCCTTCCCACTCATGAGAAGTACAACATTGCTTACTTCAGGTTTCACCTCTTTATCTTTGATTGGAAGCAACATGTGATTTCTCCCATTCTTCTCTAGGGTGTATGTGTTCTTCCTCCCATCATGAATCACATTTCTGTCATATTGCCATGCTCTACCTAGAAATAGATGACAAACATCCATGGGAATAACATCACAGAGTATTTCATCTTTATACCCTCCTATTTTCAATTAAACTAAACATTGTTTAGTGACATTTACCTGATATCCTTTTTGTAGCCATGAAACTCTGTATGGGCTCGGATGTTCAATAGTCTCCAACTCCATCTTTTCTACCATCTCTATAGAAACAAGATTATCTATGCTACCACTGTCCACAATGACTTTGCACGCCTAGTATTTGGTCCTGCAAGCGGTCCGAAAAAGTCTATTTCTTTAGACCGAACTCTGCACCTCCTTCTCTGGTGTTAAGAGAACTTTTCACATCATCAGTGATCTTCCACCTTCAGCATCTTCTACCTGAACATTCCACCTCTGTGCTTCGGCAATGTGAGTTTCACCACCTTCTTTCTTTCTGTCTGGACACTCATAAGATTTATGTCCGACTTTTCCACATGTGAAGCATTTCACTACTCCACCTCTTCCTCTTCCTCTACCTTTGGTATGAGGAAAAATGGTTCCATTAGCATACTGATCTCTTTGTTCGGTATGTTTCCCTCTCTGTGAGCTTCCACCTCTCTCAGTCTGAGTCTAAGGTTTCTTCCAGTCCTCTTTTGGTTTCTAGTTCCTATCCTGGGCAACTGCTTTGACTCTGGCTTGACTTCTGCCTCAGCCTCTTTGACCCTGTTTTCAGATTAGCTTATCTTCAGCCTTCAGAGCCATATGATAAGAATTTTCCACCGTTCATATGGTCATCATGCTCATCTCATCTTGAATGTCGTATCTCAGACCATTCATGTACCTGGCAACCTTTTCATCATCACTTTCACGATGACCTACCCTGATGTTCAGCCTATATAATTCTTCAGTGTACTCCTTCACTGACATCAGTTTCTGTCTCAAATTCTACATTCTCTGAAACAGAGTAATCTGGTAATCCCTGAGAATGAATTTCACCTTCATATTCACATTCATCCTATCCCAACTCTTGATTTTCTGCTTGCCTTTACAGTGTCTGTCAACTTGTAGTTCATCCCACCACAATGCTGCATGTCCTTTCAATCTTGTGACAACATGTTTGACCTTTTTGTCTTCCTCAACATCTTCATATTCAAAATATGTGTCCAGACCTCTAATCTAGTCTAGAAGCTCTTCATCATCCAGGTTTCCTTCATATACTGGAATATCCGTTTTTACTCTAGCACCCATTCTTACAATAGCCCTAATCAGGCGTTCATTTGCTACATCTTCTGCTGTAACTTCTTCTCTTTCATGTCCAGCTTCATCTTCACTTTCGGAATCACTGAGATCCCCAACACCGGCTGTGTGCCTCTGTTTTATTTCCATGTCCATGACTCTGGCACGTAGGTCATGTATATATCTTTCCATGGCTAGATTTGGCACCTACCTACCCCTTTCTCTTGACATCTCCCTATCCTCTGGCAGATCGGGTGTTTGTCTGTCTCTTCTTCTCAGTGGCATGGATGAGATTTTATTTCTCGCTTTCCCTATCTAAAGCATACAAACAGATTCAAGCTCTGATACCAAACTGACGCAGACCTATCGGCCCTCGAGCCGAGATCTTCTCACAGGATCATTCTTTATCTTCTTGAGTCGTATCGGCTCTTTCGACTCCCTGCTGGAATCTCAATTTCAGTCGATCCACAGGTCATTTCGGAAGCTCTCCTATGCAAACATCACTAGGCATGAGCTCTACCCTTTCGTGTGACCACAATGCTATGACCAAGGCCCAATTCCAAAGGTGCTTGTCACAACTCGCAACTCACGAGTTCATGAGTCGAGGCTCCCCACTCTTCTCTTCCAATATCGCGATACTCGAGATCATGAAATGGGTGTAGCTCCTCTCTGTCAGCGCCTCTACACATGACCACCGGCTAAGATTAACGCTAGCTCCTCTCGCTACTCATGACTTCACAAGTTTCAATGTCAAGCACTCGTGCTCTTATCTCACGAATCCTCAAGATGCAAGAAGTCAATGAAGTATTGACTCCTTCCTCTAGGCAACGCGTTTTCACCTGCCAATCACGTGGGCCCCACCTTGTGGTTCTGCCATGTGTCCCTCATGCCCCGCTTCAGCACTTCGTGACTTTGCTTCTTGAAGTGCTACCTCCTTTGTATTCCAACACCCGAAGTGTCGAGATCCCAAACTCCTTGCTACTCCTTATCTCAACTCGCGACTTCGGGACTTTAGGGACAAAAGTCTTGACTTCCTATCCACCGATATGTCGAAATGCCGAAATTCCGACACGTCATCAACGCGGGTCCCACAACGGAACTTCCCACCTTTTTGGAGTTTCGTACTTGGCAACTTCGCGAATCCTGATGCTAAGTTTTCAGCTCTTCAACCCATGAAACCTTGAAATGAGATTATGTGAGTGATCCAATAGCCCCTGTTGGCTCAGATCCTATGGCTGTCCTAGCTCCTCGCGATTTCACCACTCGCGACTTGAAGCACCCAATATTTGGGCTCTCACCTTGAGAACCTCCGAGTTTGCGAGATCCCTTGATCTCTGCCACCTGTCCTCCTCTGATGCACGGCTGCGATTCTCTCACGACTTCACCACTCATGAATTCGAAGGGCTTCCCTTTTTGACCTCCGATGTTTGAATCCCCGATATGGGTGATCTCGCGACACGTGTCCTCCTTCTAACAGATGGCTTAGATTCTTTCATGGTTTTCGCGACTTCGCCTTTCGCAACCTCACGAATATTGATGCAAAGGTTTTAAACCGTAACTCCCCTACTCCTCTGCACGATTCGGTGGCTCTTGGGACTTCGCAAATTCTCCTTGGAGAATTCTGACCGTCCAATTTCTCCTTGATGATTCTTGCGAAGCGAACATGGTATTCCTCCGCTAGAACTTATCTGCCTGCAAGTAACTTTGCAATGTCTCCCCTTTGAACACTTCAAGGTAATAAACCTCCTAAGATTTTCTTCGACAGCTTGATTTGAAAAATCCTCAAGTTCTTTGGGGAAAATTCTTGCACACACTCCTTGCAGCACTTCTTCAAATACACTCCAAGTATTTGAATTCTTAGATTCTGTGCACTCTTTTTGCAACAGCAGACCTTCAACAATTTCGCTTAGGTTGTAACTCTGAGACTTCACTCGGCCTGCGCACTCCTTGCACGGCTCCTGTGCTTAATTTTCACTTCTGCGAGAATGAGAAAAATGCTATCCCTCCTGAGCTTTCAGAGATAAACTCTGAATTCTGTCAACGCACACCTTGCGGACAATTTCACTGCACTCCTTGCAGGAAAACTCTTGCTCAGACAGAGAAATAATTGAAACTCATTCCTTACTCTCCCTCTCTTCAGAGTTCAGACATTTAATATGAAATCATACATTCACGCATCAAAGAAAATGCATAACAGAGAGTAAACCAACATATATCAATCATCATGTACAAACATAGCAATCAATTGAACACCATGAGTCTGAACTAAATATCTTTGTATTAATCCAGAACTTCTGCACATGGGTTTTTACTTTACACAGCTCTCTACTTCTTCTTCTCTATGCTCTCTTGATTATGTTGCTAATGTTATAATGATACAAGTGAGGGTTTCTATATCCATTTTCCCTCCAGCTCCTAAAATTGTCTAATCTAAGAATTTAAAGCTACCTACTTACATTTACTAGCATAAATGCCTCTTAATCCTTCAGATGAGAGAGGGATGCTCAAGGTATGATTACAATCTACTAGTATGCCCTTTCTTAATTATTTCATTTATGTTTGGCGCATCAAACTTCAAAATATTTCAAACAATTCATCATGTGCCAAAATGCGTTGTCGTTTTGTCCCACACTCGCTTGTTGTTGTGATGCTCCTGCATCATTTGTCACCATGGCCCACTAACTTGCAAAAGTTGCAATATGAACTCTTTGGGACTATTTGGTATTTCTGCATCATTGGGTAGTGATATGGATCATGGCCCATTTTCTTACATATTTCGCACCATAGTCCTCCTATTGGTAATGGATTTGTCATTCCTTCTTCCATGTACTACGTGAATGTTGGAAATTCGTTCTTATGGTGCCTTTCCATCCTTCATGCGGTACACCAAACGACTTCTCGTTTGTCCTTACTTTTGTTCTGGTTTATCTGGAACGTTAAGTTCTTCAAATCCTCCTTCATATCTTCAATGGCTAGATCCGTCTTCTGGTATTGGTTTTCTTCCAGTTACAGGGCTTCCTGCAGAGCCTTTTCCTGTGTCTGAAACTTCTGTTGTCACAGTGGATATTTTAAGTGTGGTAATAATGAATTGACGAACATATTCCTGTGTTGCATATCTATCATGAGATATTTCAACTTTCCTTTTAGTCACTTGAATCTCTGGTCAATCTCCCATAAGGATTCTCCTGGTTTCTGTCTAATTTATATCATCTCGTTCATGTACTGGTCCTCTAAACTTGGCTTTTGGAACTCATTTATCAACAATTTATTGATGTCTGCAATCGTTCCAGTTGTTCATGGTGGATTGTTTGTCGCTAAAATCATATACCAATCCAGTGTTTGATCCCTTAGTGTAATCACTAGTTGTGCAAGTTTAGTGTCCTTGTCTGTGATCTTTTTTTCTTCCTAGATCTTCTCACAAATAAACAAGTGCTTTTTCGGGTCCTCCAATGCTTCTCCTTTGAGTTTTGGTAACCTAATGGTGGCATAGTGTCCTGCCATCCTGAATATTTAACTACTACCTCTGTGAGGTGTAGATACTTGACTAATTATTCCTGAATTGGATCCTCTAGTTTCTGTTCCTTGTGTAGATGTACTTCTTGCTTTCTTCCTTCTCCCGAAATTTGGTTGTCTAAATGGTAGTGTTCTTCTTGGTGTGTTAGTCATACATGGGTTGATAGGTTCCACACTGACATTAATATTGATAGGATTGTTGCATTCTATTCTTGCTCTTGTACCTCTTGTCTTCCTCTCATATGTTTCTTGTGGGATTTCCTCAATCTACTCCACAGCTTGAAGATGCTATGCCTCCTCTTCATCACTTGCCAAGCCTTCCCTTGCAGCTACAACTCTCATCTTGGTGTTCACCTTGTATTGGTAGGGTACTCCACTGCGCGTATTTCTAGTTGTCACCATGATCCACTTTATCTGGTCATCGTCCATCATGATTGGGTCCAAGGGTTCCTCCTTCTTCCCTTTATCCATTTCTCCTTCCATTTCTCCTTTTTTTGTTAGTTCTTCCTCCTTTCCCCCATTCACGCAAGGAAGTTTAGCTGTCTGACTCCATTATCATTACACCTTTGTTATAGAGAATTATCTTAATGGAAATATACAATGATCTAGTATACCTTCCTCAAGGCCCTCATAGAAACTCGTGATATACTGCATTGTATCTATTGCAAATTTTGTTATAAATCCTGCTACAATACTGTCAAGCCAAAAATATATTGCACGGGTGAATTTGTTATTCACCTGTTGTAACTGATCAATCTAAATTAAGGTCCACTCTAACTGTTGGATACAATTTTTTGCATGGTTATACTTCAACCTCAATATCCACTCCTGCAATAAGTGTGGGAAATCACAAAAAAATACTTCATGCAAATCAGTAAACACATACTTCTCAAGGTATTTGCACGATGTTACTCTAGGGTTTCTGTTATCTTTCTGTGCAAACTCTATCTCCTTTGTCTTCGATCAACTTTTGATCTCTGCTTTTGTGGGATTCCACAGTCTCAACATCCCCTTCTAGCAGTGCATTATTGTGACCTTCTTGTCATCCGATTCAGTGTTATTTGGACCCGCCTTCCGTAGATCTTACCCTCTTTTAATAGATCCCATCTACTCAATCCTGTATTGTTCCAACCAACAACATAACCATTTGTTGGTTTGATATCTCTAAGTTATACCTTTAACATGATTGACCCAGGTTCAAGTTTGTTTGGGTTCCAACAAATCCTCTAAAACTGTCATCCCTCATGGTAAACCAGAAGGCAACGTGGCGCAAAAAGTGCACTGTGCAGTCTCACCCAAGATGGTCTTAATGGATGACTGCAATACTCGGGTGTTTGTAGTCTAGGATTGAGTGGATATTTGAGAAGTATGCACTGAGAGTTCTACCTAACTTATTAAATAATTATATTGTCATTCCCAACTATGCATGTAATATAATCAACTCATTAGCTCATTCATTGATCATGCTAACATATACTTAATAACAGTAAAATGGATACAAGAATTAAATCAAATAACAAAGGTTTTACCGTGATTCACCCCCTCCTAGGCTACGTCCACAAAGATCTCTCTCAAGATATTCTATTATAGTAGTTCCAAAACTACAACACCGTGCACTTCAACTCATCCTCAGTCAAGTCAAGATCTATTACGAGGAGCACTAGATCACACCAGGATCCTCAGTATGCAATCTAACCCTCGAGATCCACCCTCCATCCCCTTATACATCTCAACAACTTACAAAATTAGATCGTATGAAAAAAGTATTACAACTAGTTATCAAACCAGACTCTTGCCTCCCATTGTCTCCTCAGACTCTCTAAGAATTCTTATTTGCCCCTATAATGGACAACTAATCCCCTCTAGACCTCCTAGGTATCTATATATATGTTTCTATCTCATCAACCATTACAATGTATTACAAAAACCCTAACCCTAACATCGTTAGGTTTTCCATGCATGTGTGCATGTTGCTCTTCCTTCCAGCTGTCGCTTTCCTCGTGCATGCGTTTCTTCCCAAAAATAACATTTCTTTCTGATTTGGCCTGCTTCCAACAATGGGACAATTCATGTGGGGGAGAATGCTACCGGGTGATAGTAGAAAAGTGCAGCAAAGGTGATGGTAATGTAGAGCCGGATGTAAGGACCCTAAAGGTAAACGTCGGAGGGTGTGATTGGGAGATGCAATTGATATTCAAAGGGAATGTTTACATGCCAGTGTCGAACATATACCTGAAGGGGTTGTGCTTCTTGTGATGATGGAGTACCTGCACACATGAAAAATTGAATATCCGACATGAAAAATATCTGATGATAAATAACTTATAACAATTATTTGATAATTTTGAACATGAGCATGCGTACCTAGACGTGATGTGAGAAAAAGGCTCCCCCGAGGCCAAGTTCAGATGATGACCTAGGGAACATGAATGTGTAGATAGTGGGGCCATGATCCCATGGCTAAAGATGGATAGGGAAACAGAGACTCTGGGCTCCTGTAACTGAGTGTGGAAGTTTGACAAAGGGGACTATATATGGCTGGCGGGCCCACAATGCCACCTCATATGTACCTGTCACTATAGAGATTGGACGAGCGTATTTGGAGGAGTTTTGAAGATTATAGGAGCTTGAGTCGACCGATCCAGGATTTGCGAGAGTCAAGTTAGTGGTTCCATCCTCCTACATAGCATGAATTTCTTAGTTTTGGGTTAGGGGTCGTACGAATGGTTGTACAAGGGTAGGTTTAGGGGTGGGCCCACTAGTGCACGGGAGAAGGAAGAATACCCACGCTCAGATGCATGGGTATAATTCCTTCTCTCACAGATAATGTGCAGTTGTGCTTGACATAGTCATGCATAGGGGTGATGAGGAAGGATATACAAGCATGAATTATATGTGTGCCTGTTAAGATGACAACTACGCACTGTGCACAATTGTTTCTCAAACAATTGCACATTAGTGCACAACTGTGTAGAGGATAGGTATGCACCTATCGAGATGATATTTGAGCATTGATATGAAATTGTTTCACAGATAGTTGTGCATTAGTTCGCAACTGTGCAAAGAACAAGAATTCACATGTGCACACCTGTGTGGGTGAAATCTTTGCACTGGAGGCGAAGCTAAGGGTGGTTGAAATTATGATTTTTTTGATATTTTTGATGAATGATGAGGGATGACCAAGTGTTTTTGTGTGGATACAGGTGATCATATTGTGATAGGAGAGTCACTATGCTAGTCCACTGGAGGGAGTGAGACTGGGAGTGCCTCCGAGAGGCGGTGAGAGAGAATCCAAGCATTCAGAGACACTTGGTAGCCTGTGGGTTGCTCAAGTTCTTCGATTTCCCTTTGATACGGTCACATGAGTTCCTTCTTCAGTATTCGATATCCATGTGGAGCACTGATATGCAGTGCTTCATTGTTAGGGGACAACAACTAACACTCTCAGTTGTAGAGGATGTGTATTTTTTGACGAGGATCCCCTTCTGGGGGATGGCCCTGCCTGCTGACCCCCAACTATTGGGGGATGTGAGATTGGTGGATATGGAATGACGTTAGTGTTTGGGGATGAACCTGATATCAGGTTCTGTTATTCATATCGAGACGATGGATGAAATATTTCCTCAGTGCATTACATCCATGGTCGTGAGGATCTATGGATCCTTGGCTACTCAGTGGATAACAAGAGGTCAGCTTAGGATTGTAAAGAGAGTCTTGGATGGGGAATTTTTTTCCTGGGGGTTGTTGTTGCACTCCAAGATGATGGGGAAGATTCATCGATGTCAGACCATCAACTCTAGTGATTTTATGTTTGGGTCCATATTGGTGGCCTGGTTTCTGGAGAGGGTGCCCGTTTTGTGCCCGAGGATTTTGTTGGCGCCTTTAGGGCTGCAAGAGTTCAGATTGATGCNGGGTGGACACTACTTAATGGCTACTATGGAACATGTGTGGCGTCATATGCCATGGGTGATACTACAGTACCCATATGGTGGGATGGAATACTGACACGACCTAGACATGGTGTTGCCTCTTGGGGAGGACTAGGACCAGAGAGGTATGTTTGTGTATTTATGTTTTTTGATTTTGATAGTGTAGCATATTATTATGTATATATGGATGATGAATCTACCTTTGGATTTTGTGTTTGCAGATGTGGGGCCCTGAGGCCGTGAGGATGAGATGGTTAGGGAGTCGACTCGCCAGGGGCTAGTGCGATTACCACGGGCAGAGCTACGGGTAGGATAGTGGTGCAGGTGAGATGATTTTGGTGTTGGGCCATTACATGAGTTGAGGGCAGGCCAAAGGCATATATCTGATGATGTTGGTGTTGGACCAATGCATGATCCATAGGCAAAGGCTGGAAGGGGGATGGAGGACCTTCATCGACGATTCGAGGAGGTTCTATAGAGTGTGTCGGAGGGCATGTGGGTTTGCATCTAGGATGAGAGGGTCCTGGAGTAGTGTGTGGGTGTACCGACAGAGTGGAGTACCTTGATCCACCGAGTAGCTATAGTGTGGGCAACGATGACTGATCGACTGCCCCCTGGACCTGGAGGACCCCCAACTGGTGGGGTGCCTCCAACTGATAAAGGATCTAGGGGGGGATATCTGGGGGCACCTTGAGTGCCAATTTTTGTACATGTATGGGCTTGAGAGCCCATTTTGTATAGGGTAGTTGATACCCATTTTGTATAGGGTAGGGAGTACCCATTTTGTACCTATAGGGGTGAGGGGACTCACTGGCCTATGGACGATGTATATTTTGTATTTTGTAAACATTTATGACACTTTGGAGGATATATATATATATATATATATATATATATATATATATATATATGTGGATACATATCTTGTGGCTCTTTGTTATGCCTACATGTGTTTATGTTTTTTATGGGTTGATGATGTCTAATCTATATGATGTGACCGATGTATGATGATTATGTATATGTGATGATGTCTTGATGTGATAAATGCCAATCTAAAACTAGGTTATCCATATTATCTTCTATTTGATTAAATTGTATTGGAATATGTTTCAATGTAATTGAATCAAACTTTCGAGATAAGAGTCTAACTTGTAGGTATTTGCGAAAGAGGCAAGGATCATGGAAACGATATACAATTTTTGGCTACAGGACGACAAGATGGGAATCTAATAATAAACTAAGGTGACGAATGTGGCAGTGACTAGCCTCGGTGAGGAGACCAATGGCAGCGTAGTATTCTACTTGGTTGTTGGTGGCTGAGCCCAAACATATGCCGCTGGAGTGGAACAGTTCATGTGAGGGGGTATAGAGGGTCCAAGAGGCTGAAGCAAGATTATGTGTCCAACAGCTAGCACTGTCGGCGTAACCAATGTGGTAGGCCGATGGAGGATACATCTGTCAATAACAAAGATGGTATATTAGACATGAAGAGTGAAGACGAAAAAAGAAGACTAAAAACTCTACAAATGTGTACAAATAAAAATCCTAGTGTAGGAGGGCTACACTTAGGCGTAAATCTTCTTTAAGTACAACCCGTTGATAGGTTCTTTGAGAGGATAGACTTCTGGAGAGGCCAGGAGCTATGCACCTTTAGTGAGGCAGTGTTGGACAAAGTAGGGTCCATGCCATAATGATTTGAACTTCCCATGATCGAGAGTATCATGGGTGATATCGTAGGCTACTATGAGATATCCTTCGTTAAATGAACAAAGGTTGACATGGAGGTCAAAGGTGGATTTTGAATTTTTTTTAGTGGCCTCTTTGTTCTATAATGAAGGCCGACAATCTTCATCCAAGGACTCTAAGGTCAACAAGTGCTACTCCATTGGATCAGTGTTAAGTAATAACTCAATGGTGGTGCGTAACGTGGGAATTTCTCACTCGATAGGGAGGGTGGCTTCGATCCCATGGATGAGGTGGAACGATGTCAAATTGGTGGAAGTTTTGACTACCGTGCGATAAGCCCATAATGATGAAAACAACATATGATTCCAGTTAGTATTATGTTTGTTGATAGTACGTTGTAGCATGGTTTTGAGGACTTTGTTGATAGCCTCGACTTGTCCATTGGATTGAAGGTAGTATGGGGAGGAAAACTTATGGGAGAATGCTAATTTTGAGGAGATTTTTGTGAATATCTCATTTTCAAAGTTCTTACCGTGATCGGATACTACTGTAGTGGAATTACGAAATGGGTAATGACGTGGTTGAAGAAAAAATTCATTGTTGTGTCAGTGGTATTGTTGAAGGTAGGCATGACTTCGACCCATTTGGTAAAGTAATATACTACCACGATGATGTACTTGTGTCCATTACTGGATGGAGGATTGCAAGTCATGAAGTCTATGCCCCATTTACAGAAGGGGTCGGCGGTGATGACTGGATGTAGAAGAGCAGGTGGGCCTTGTGCTTTGTTTTCATAGAGTTGGAATTTGTTGCATCGCTTGACATCGTGGATGCAGTCATGAAACTACGTGGGCCAGAAGTAGCCTACTCGAATGATTTTTTGGGTGGTGGACATACCTAAGAGGTGGCCATTGCAAGCACCATTGCGACAATCGTTGAAGACTCTGCCGGCTTCGTTGATGGTCAAACATCGATGAAGAATGGTGTCGACTCCACGTCGGTACAAGATGTCACCGATGAGGAGCTATCGATGGGTCTAATGGAGAATGCACCAATGATCATCTTGAGAGAGATCAGACCCAAACTTCTGTGTCCAAAGGTAGACGAGAAGGTCACCATACCAGGGGTCATCCAAGGGGATGAAAAAGAGGTGTTCATCAAGAAAATCCATATTGACGGGTGAAGCTTTAGTGTCTGAGGGAAACACCGTAATGAGTTCGGAGAGAACAAGTGCTTTATTTATTTTGGGAGTTGATAAATCTAGGTCATATTCTTGAAGGATGATGATCCATCAAGAAAATTTTCCATTAATATGTCATCGACTAAGCAAGTACTGCATGGGGTTAGAATCTTCTATGACTTTGGTAGTTCAAAGCAGGATATAATGACACAATTTCTGAACTGTGAGGACAACTATGAGGGCTAGTTTCTCAACATGATTGTATTTCATGGGTGTTCCTTAAATATTTTTATTGATGTAGTAAATGACATGTTCCCTCCCATCATTCGCTAGTTGGACGAGGACTCCTGCTACCGAGATGGATGAGGCTGATAAGTAGAGGATGTAATCACGATCATAGTCTGGAGGACTAATCAAAGTGGCATTGGATAGGGCCAGTTTTAAATCATCAAAATAGGTTTGATCATGTTAATCCCATCAAAATGGGAT
The DNA here is from genome assembly GCA_009831015.1 of Picea engelmannii. Classification (NCBI taxonomy): domain Eukaryota; kingdom Viridiplantae; phylum Streptophyta; class Pinopsida; order Pinales; family Pinaceae; genus Picea; species Picea engelmannii. The sequence goes on along the minus strand of ML787284.1, from coordinate 332,863 downwards.
GTCATGACATAGTAGGCAGAGGAAAACATGTGCGTGGGTGGAGTAATCTGGTACAAAGTGACATAAAAAGTTATCTTTTCTCTGTAGGATCTACAGTTGGCGTAAATTCCTAGGTGGTCGAATTTTTGTGATAGCTTGGACCTTGAGGGGGGAGGGATGATTTTAAGGATCAAAATTTATATTAAAATGTAGAAACCTGGGCTAATCTTACTAGTCCTTAATATGCAAAATGTAAAATGTTTGGCTATAGTTTTGTAAAAATATTTAAATTTATAAGGATTTTATATAGTTTCTATAAAATTTTGGTGATTTTAAAGGTAAAATAATTTTATTCTATGGAATTTGGGCAAATTGTTTTTAGAAAAAAGGAAAATTGGTGAATCTTTTTTGGGGAAAAACCATGGAAAATTATGCCATTTGCGAAATTTAGCCCCTAAAACGATCTATGGAGGGGGTCGACTATGATGTCGTGTTGGGAGATAATGAACCCAAGAAGGTGTCTGACAGTGAGGCAAAATACACACTTGAGGGGGTTCAAGCGGATATTGTATTGGCGACAACATTGAAAAATGATGCGTAAGTCATCTAAATGCTGAGTTCGTTTCTTGGATCGAGCTTTGAGGTTGTCCATGTAAGAGAGGATGATGCAAGAAAGATCCTGGAAAATATAAGTCATGGCTCATTGAAACGTAGCACCTATGTTTTTGGGTCCAAAAGGCATGACACGATAACAAAAAGTACCCCATGGGGTACTAAAAGCGGTTTTATACTGATCTGTTGGATGGATTTGGATTTTATTATAGCTGGATAAACCATCCATGAAGAACAATGCCTTATGGATGACACATTCAGTGAAGTTGTCTTTGGGACAAGCATGGTTGAGATCGTTAAATTCAGTGAATACGTGAATAGTGCCCTGTTTTTTGTTAACAGGAACAGGGTTGGAAACCCATGAGGTATATGCAATGGGGTAAATGAACCCAATAGTGCGTAACTTGTCAGTTTCATCTTTGATAGCTGCAAATTTGGATGGGTGAAGTGGGCGATGATTTTGACAGACTGGGATGACATCTTACCATGTGTCGATGCAATGTTCGACTATAGAAGGATCGAGACTGGGCATCTCCGTATATGACTAGGAAAAAATGTCCCAGTATTCCTGAAAGATATATTTGTAAGCTGTGAGTTCCTTAGGGGAGCAGGCGGTAACAATGGTGATTTCTTCTATGATTCTTGGTTTAATGGAAATGTTGATTTTGATGGTGGGGGAGATATTGGCCATGTTACCTTCTTCAAAAGCATATAGGGTAGGGATATGGCTATTGAACCAGTCTATATTCCCTAAAGGAATAAAATACTTGGTTTCGATTTCACATACAAAGGCTTGGCTAGGAGGGTCAAAGGCTTCCTATTAGAGAAAAAGTGCTATGTGATGAAGCGCATTCCATGGGAAACCAGGGGTAGTGCTTTCCTCCAGAATATCGTCATTGCAGTGGAAAATGCGAGAATACAGGGAATCGGGGAGGTGAAATGGGTGACTGTCATAGTGTGATTTTCCTCAAGTGGCGAAGACTTAGAGGGGATATTAAAAACAGGGTGCGATGTCTTGCTTGAAATAAACCAAATGTCCAGACACTGTGGGTGATAAATTGTGGTAGGGGGTAAGATTTCCAATGGAAACTGAACCGGGGAATTGGGAGGATTTGGGGGAATATCCTCGGATAGTCTATCTATGAAGCATGGAGGGGTGGGAAGTGACTCAGGTTACGGGAGGTGATGTTGAAAATATATAGAGAGGGCAGGACCCTTGGTGAGGTGGTTGGATGTGGTTGAATAGGGGTGGAATGAAGACCTCGGTATGTCGCAATTAAAGGACACTAGTATGTGAAGTGAGCAAGTGAGTCATAGAGAGTGCAAGGTAATCTCATCCATTCAGGGACTGAGGAAGAAACATAATGAATGTCAGTGACATGGGTACCTGAAAGTGCTAGTGGAGAGGGTTATTTCTGAAAGGTTTGGTGTACTACCGTTAGAGTCAGGCGAAATTGAGGTAGAGCTGGGAAATGATGAGTGTAGTGGCCATATTCTGAACAGATGGCACAAGCGAATTTGGTTTTCAACCCTTTATTTCCTATAGTTGAGGATGCTTTCATAGTACTAGACGTGCTTGGAGAAGTGGTGAGTGATGTGGTTGCTCGAGGGAGTTGGATCAGATTGTGTAACTTGGTAAGAAAAGGACATCTATTAGTGGGGTGTCCCTCTCTTTTGCATAGTGCACAAGGAGGTTGAACTCGGGGAGGAAGTGGAGATATGGTTTATTTCTTCTTTTGTCTTCCCCTAGCTGTGGTAGTGGTGCTAGAAATTGAGGGTGAGGGTGGTGTGGCTGGAGCCTGTACTGGACTCTGCATCGGGATTCCCTCTAACTGAGGGGGGAGATATGGTTGAGGAACCATCGTGATTAGGTGAAGATACCATACAGGGATGGAAAGCACCATGTTGTAAAGGGTAATTGTTGCGGCTACCTGAAATGATTGTACTCCAGATGGGGGGTAGAAGAAGGTAATTTGAGTAATGGCTTGAGGAATTGTCTCCAAAACCAGGATTTTCCCTTGGGGAAGGGGGAAATCAAGGATAAGTGGTGTAGTAGGGTTCTCAGGGAATCCCTAAGGTAATATTTATTCAACTAGTGGGATGTCAAGGTGTGGAGAGGCCTCGGTGGGAGGAATGGTGTCTCCGATGTCGTTCCCATTAGAATATATGACACACATTTGTGTTGAAGGGTGTATGAGAGGTGGTGCTCCATGGTATGCGCCCAAAAAGGATGGGTCCTTGAAAATTCTGGGGCCCATGTCAATGAGTAATTAAGCATATGAGCTAGTGCGGACAAGAGGTAATATGTTATCGATGTTGGTGGAATGGTTAAGCTCATAGTGTGTAATTTGGTTGATGGTGACGATTTTCCCATTGTGGGGGAACATCATCATTTGAAACATATAAGAGGCTACTTCCTTCATAGTGTAGATATAGCTATGTCCAAACAAGATATTGTAATCGAGCAGGGCATCGATAACCTCAATGTCAATGAGGATGGTTTTTCCCCTAAGTTTGACGAGGAAATTTTGGAAGAGCCCTTCGAGAGAGGATGGTCGACCGTCATAGACTCTTAAGGTGTTGGAGGATGGTACTAGCTCAGGGGAGCCAAGTTTTTGCCATACATTTTTGGACATGATGCATGTGGATGCACCTTCATCAATGATACAATGATGAACCGCGATGTTTCAAATATTGACTAGTATCTGGAAAGCTACCAAAGTGGTGATACATGGTTCTCCACTATCTGGATCAAATGTGATGAGTCTAGTATCAGCTAGGTCAACTTCCCCCAAGGAAGAAAGTAATTATTTCCATTGAGTTGGCCAGGTTTGGAGAACCTCCAATACATACATGGATGCAAGAGACTGAGCCAAGTCATCAATCAGACTATAATTGTGTGTTGCCCTAGCCTGAGGGTTATTGACATTTCGTCATAATGGAATGTGAGGGATAAAAATGGTAGGTTCAGTATTAGGACACGGGATCATCAATGGTTTTTCGTTTGTAGCTAGATCCACTTATGAAGTGGTTGGAGTAGATTCATAGGGTGCACTGTATTGACGACCATGCATTTGTAGAATATTTTCTTCTTCGCTAGTGAGGAGGATGTTGTGATCAGCCGGATTAACAGGGTGGATGGGCCCTGGGTTTTGATATTGTCCCATTTGTGGTGGGGAAGTATGTATCTCCTTTTGGGTATTCATCACACCTTGGTGTGGAATAGGGTTTTTCAACACGACTGAGGGTGGTTGTTGAAAATACTATTGTGGGGCCTGGTAAGGGGCAAGCGCCACTGGAGGACGTGGTGTGTTCATGGATTCTTTCATCCGTTTAAAGTCTGCAATTTGGGGGTAGTGGTGAGTATAATGTCCATACTCACTACAAAGAGTTAAAGGGAAGTTTGTCATGAGATTTTTATTCTTTTTCTTCCCTTGGTGTTTGTTGTTATTGTCCCCTTGGGGGTTCTAGTTACCCTGATTTTGGTTTCTCCCAATAGGTTGGTTTTGTTGGGGGTTATTTCCACCTGGTCCTGTGTTATTATTGGTTTTTTTTTCCCTTTATTATTGGCATTATTTAACTGATGGGATGGATTTTTTGTATTCAATTGCTCAAAAGTATGAAGTTGTTGAATGGGAGAGGGATGAACAAAGTTAACGTCAGTGTGTGGTTGTCCATGTGAAGGAGAAAATAGCTGTGGAGGACTAGGAAACGTAAAATACAAATTGTTTTTTGGCAATGATCTATAGGGTGCATAGGAAGGTGGAGTGCTTTCACTAGTTCCCAGGTTATATGTTGAGGTAGAAGGAGGACCTGAACTTGGTTGAGAGGTTGAGCTCATCATGGGTGCCAGAAAGGGTCCACTCATGGGTGGAGGGGGAGAAATGGGATATGGATGTTGGTAAGGGGTAGGAGGATAATAAGATGGCCCTCCATATGGTTGCAGATATTGAGGTGCACCATACATAAGTGGGGGTTGGCTTTAAGGGTTGTGGTGGGTCATGGTACCAATCAATCCATCTGTAGCGTGAGAATTTCTAGGTTTGTCTTGGCCAAATGGTATGGGTCTAGGTGCATCAGTTAATACTATGTATAAGTAACCCAACTAAGCATAAATGAGGTCAAATTGTTGGGCCTTGCTGACGGCTTCTTCTTCAGATTGGGGGAAGGTGGATGCTACATCTTTGGCAAGCATAGAGATGAGTGATTTTAGAAACCAATCGAGACATCATTCTTTGGTGGTTTCTTCTTTACATAAACTATGGTGCCGACGCCATTCATGGATGTGGTCAGAAATATGCATAGTTGAGGTTTGTTTTCACTCGAAGAGCAGTTCTAAACCAGTGTCATGATGAGTTGTTAGTTGAAAAAAGGCCAAAAAGGCTTTGGCCAAGGATTCAAAAGTCACATGGGACCCTGATTTTTTTTCCACATACCATTTGGATCATGGACCAGTGAGTGTTATTTGAAATAACCTTAAGTGGATGGAAGCATCCATGATGTCGTTTGAAGATCACCATAAGTGGAAGTTCATAAGATTATTGGCGGGATCCTCCCCTGATTTTCCTTCAAATTTTGGAATATACGAAGGTAGTTTGATATGGATATTAGGTCATGTGAGGTCATGTAAAATGGGATCATTCATGAGTTTAGTCAAATCAGTAATGTTGAGAGATGCCAAGTATGGCATGGGGGGAATTGGTGGAGGATTAGTTCCAGCCATAGTGTGAGCAGGTAGTGGACCTAACCCTTGAGAGGGATTTTGTGGGGTTGTACTTCTCCCTTGAGAAGAAGTTTTCCCCCTGCCTCTTTGTGAAGGAAATATAGTGGATGGATGACCTTGGGAATTGGACCTAAGAAAAGTGGAACCAAGCAAAGATGATCCCAAAATAGTGGCACTCACGGGGGTGTGAGATGGTTGATCTGGTGGGTCGGAAAGACTAGAAACTCCTCTTAGAATAGGAGGTAGATTCTGCAAGCGTTTGGAACGACGGGGATTATGTGGGTCCCCTATGATGTCTGACTAGCAAACTGGATGTGTGAAAATGGTGATGAGAGAAATAAATGAACAAGAGACTTGTATAATTTAGACCTTCACAAGATAATATAACTCACAATTGCATGTAATCAAATGAGAATCATACATAAATCAACTTTAAATAAGCATACATGTGGGTAGGTGGACTTTTTCCACGTGGGGGAACAAATAAAACAAATGCTTGTGTCCTAAAAAGACGTATAGTCCTTCCTCTCAAATAAAACTGGACCTTCCAAGAGCACTCAACAGTGGGGTCTAAAGCCATCGGAAGAGGAACGAGTGAGGGATGAAATAATTAGTTATAATGAGGGGTAGACAGTGCATATCCCAAAAGAGATAGCGATATTTACCAATAGCCACACAAAATCTGATCAAGTTGCAATTGCATCCCACAATTTCCACCTAGGTAGATGTCCTAAATTTGGTCACTAGGTATCTTGGTCAAAGTGCGACATTTAGATTTTCAGCCTCAGAAATGGATCACTGGTTGGATCCATTCCAAGAGTTGGGTGACTCAAGGGGGGATGCACAAAACAACCAGACCTCATCCTTCAACCCTTCATGGGTATCTCCATTCCTTATGGTGTAGGAACACTTGACTTAGAATATTTTAAAGTTCCCTATTTGTCAACTTCTAATGTTTGAAAATGTGAGAACCAGATAATGGGGGGTTATTTGGATGCCTACCCACGAGATCCTACCTAGACTAAAAAAATTCTCTTGGCACCTCATGTGGAGGAAATATTAGTGAGTTTTTAGAAAAAAATTCAGTGTGGTGGGCTGAGAGATTGGGGGTGTGAACCAATCTCATTTAAATTAAGTGGGTGTGGATAATTTCTTCAAGAAAATAGTGGGACATTTTGGAGTTCCTTTGGAAAAAACCTACTTCAACCTTCACAATTCAAGATGTAAATTATGTGAGTGAGGAGTGACTTTGTGTGTCAAGGAGTTACTTTGTGTGTGAGAAAGTGAAAGAGTGTGCCAAATTTTAATAAGTTAGGTGTGAATTTTCAACATGTGGACTTCCTGTGGTCCTTACAAATATTTTTTACTTGGCTTACTAAGTGTCATTGGTACAACCTTGTGGCATTTTAAAATCCCTAAAGAACTAGCATGTGGACATATGGGTCCTTACCAATCCTTTAAACTCCCTAAATGTTTTTTACACTAAGAAATCTTGAAAGAATATCGTAGATTGCAATAATGTGGGCATGTATGGGCCCGTTACTTTTGATCTCTAAACTCCCCTAGTGATGTAAACTAAGAAATCAATTTCAATAAAATATCCTAAGTTTGCAACATGTGGGCATGTATGGACCCTTACAACTTTAAGATGATTTCAAAAAGAAACTAAGAGGATCCCTAGGGGGGCTTTGTCCTCTCCTAAATATTTTAAGGGAGATGAAATGTCTCCGTAACCACCTTTCTAATTTTCAATATCGCTATAGGGTGCGAGAGAAGAGCATAATCAATGATCAAAGTTAATTTATGGTCCCAATGCAAGTGTTTTTATATGTGATAGCAATGATCTCAACTTAAATTTTACAAACCAAACAAGCCATCCATGTGGCAACCAAAGAAAAAGAGGAGAATATTTGGTTCTTTTTACCCCCTAAGTGGCTATGTTTATCTAACCTTTCATATGGGAAAGGAGTCTAAGTGGAGTGCATGGGAATTAAAATTTGCATGAAAGCAAGAATTTGAAGGCTAGGGGCCTTCAAATCATCACAAAAACCCTTACAATTTTCAAAATATGGAAATGTGCATGGGTTACAATTATGAAAGAGGCGCATTGGGCGCACAATGCACAAAATGCATAGAGAACATAAAACTTTTGGGTGCACAACGTGCTGAGTGAATGTTTGTGGGTTGGAATACCCACACACTTTCTGATACATGTCAGGGGGGAACTTTTTGAGTGAAATTTTCCTCCGCCAACTCTGAATTTGGCTTTTGACAGGTAAGGTTGGGCAGGTTTTGGTACCTACAAGATAAATGGATTAAAAAGAAGTGCTCTCTAGGCCCAAATAGGGTGGAATTTGAGACCTTTCCCCAATATGGTCACCAATTTGTTGTGCTCATTTCGTCACTTGGATGAGAAAAACAATGGCACTTGCATGCCTAGTTGGGCCTGCTAGACAAGACAGAGGTTAGTGAGTGGATTAAACAAGCCAAACACATTAAATAAACAAGTAAACAAACTAAAACAACTAAGGAAATAAAAACTAGAATGCATAAGAAACTTAGAACCATAAACAATCAACCAATGACCAAGATTATGCCACCAATGTATAATTATATTAGTTGACAAAACACCGTAGAGAAAAATCAGGACTTATGAGTCCCCTCTTCCTCCTTGGGAGGGATCTTGAGTTCCCTAATGGAGATCTCTTCTTAAAATGGAAGAAAAATGGCAAATGATGAATAAAATCAATTCCTATTCCCTCAAGAGGTGAGTGGAATGGTGGCCTATTGCAATGATGCTTGAATACTCCTAGAAGAAAAGAGGATTCTCAAGGGAGAATTGAGGAAACATAACAATACTATGAAGATATTAGTTTCTTAGTGCACCCATGGCCTTCATTTATATAATTTCTTCAAGGCAAAATTCAACTGGTTCTTAGTGTGAACAAGGGGCCCTTTAGGGCACCCTTTGTTTCTTGACCAACCCCCTCCATTCGAATTTCGCTCAGATATAAAGGTCAAATCAAGTTGGGAGATGCTTCCAAAGTGTATTCACCTAGAGACTCTGATCTATCTACATGTACCCCTCCTGGCGATCAATGACCAAGACCTACTTCGGGTCTTTACATAGAGTCCATAGACTTACGCCACTTGTCCTTTGGATCCAATGACTGATGTTTACTTTGGATGATCTGACGGTTGAAGTTTACTTTGGGTATTTACCCGAAGTCTACAGGTTTATGCCACCTGTCACCTGGATCTGATGGTTGACGTTTACTTCACTCTCTGGATTTCAGGAGTCTCAAATCTCAACTGAAAGCTCTCGAAGTGGTTATCCGAAGCTTACAATATGTTGACACATGTCTCCTAGCAAGGAACGGTTAAGATATCCTTCTCTTGATAATGAACGGTCCCAAACTACTTCGGGACTTTGGTACTTTGGTAAGTCCACTCTCCTACGTGTGTGAAGCACTAAGGCTCGAAAACCTTGCTTCGATCAGGTGACTATTGGTCCTCTGTGTTTTGATTCAATGGATGGGATCTGTTCCTCTCCTATGTGCTTCCTTTGTTCATTGGACACTGATCTAATGGTCCAGGCTCCTCTCCACAACTGATCTGACGGCTGTTGTCACTCCTCCTCTTGAACTTTAAACTTCCTCTAGCTTAGAGGATTTTCTAAGTATTCAAAGGTCTTGACCTTTGTTCCTCCTACGAGTATGTCTTTTGGACCTCATCTGCACTTCTAAAAAGCACTTATCTCTTATGAGCTTGATCTTCTTGAAGATCCTAATTTCCCATGCTCTCCTTGCATTTCAGAGATCTCATCAAACTTGGATCGAAGGTAAACGATGATCGACGGTTCACAGTAATTGTGGGGCCCCAACATGTGTGCTCTTTATCAAAGAGTTCGACCTCCATAATCTGGAAAGTGCTCACCCAACTTGGTTTTAACCAAAATCATTGATCTTCCAGCCCGACGAGATCAATGATGTTGGTGAATTGTGGGCCACGAACTAGCGTGTCTACTAATTTCACCTTCATGCTCCACAATGACTCCCCACCCTCGATCTCCATTCATAGATTGATGGTTCACAGTGATTGCGGGGTCCAACTTCCAAAATCTGGGAAGTGCTTGCTCAACTCTAGTCTAATCCTAGTCGTTGATATTCCATTCCTGACGAGATCAATGATGTGGGTTGATTGTGGCCCATGAACTAGCATGTCTGCTAATTTCACCTTCGCGCTCTGCAATGATTCCCAACCATCAATTTAATCGAACAACTGGTGTTTGATTCATTAACTCCAGTGGGAATTTGAGTCGATCTGATGATCGGGATGGCCTCTCCTTCTATTAAACGACTCACATCCATCTTCATTGTTAAATTCTTAAATCATCGATAGTTTGGGTAATGTGACCATCGTCTACCTCCTAGATCTAACGGTCAGGATGGTTCCTGAGCATCCTCAGAGTTAACTTCGGGACTTTGGAACTTCAGGTATTTTACCTCCCTTACGACGGACTCGTTCGATTTTCCAAACTCGCAAAGTCTGAATGACTCCAAGGGTTAACTCCCACGCTCTTTCCCATATCCAACGATCACAACAAACCGTGACTTCTTCCGAACAGATTTTGTCCATTTGTCTTCCAAACAAAGGAACCTTCCCTTTCAATACTTCAGCCTCGCTACTCTTCCTGAGCTTTTTTATCTCTGAAGGGCTTAAGAGCTTTGCGCTCTTTCTCCTGAACTTAACATTGAGAAGGGTCTTCTGCACACCCCTTGCATTCCTTTATCAAGTTTAGAACTTAAGGAGTTCTCGATATCTGTCTGCCTCACAGAGAGCCTGTTCATACATGCAATATCTCTCATGAGATATAATAGACTCTCTCCTCCAAGGGACTTGGAATGACTAGGAGTGTCGACATGCGTACGTGAAACTATGCCCAAGGTCAACGAACTCACAGTCTGTGGATCTATCTTAAGCCACCATAGGGTGCAAACATTTATGAATACAAAACATGTCCAATCCATATAATTTATTACCTTCCTAATTACACAATCAAGCAGACACCAAAAAGGGGTACAGTATAAATCATTAAGCAAACATATCCATCCCTGGGTCATTCACAATATATCTAATTTTATTACACAATTACAAATCAATTTCACAGGGTATGAGAATACTTATCTATTACAAGTTTCATCCAACTAACTGACTATGGGTGTGTTCCTTTCCACCCAACCATAGGCTTAGAGGAATTCATTCTTATCACTCTAGCCACCCTCATGCCAAGCCATGATATCACTAGGGAATTTACGCCATCTCTCATAAAAAATCTCTCTATCACAGCGACCCTGTGAGGTTTATCAGATGCTTCCTCAGCATCAAGCTCACATTTGGGTCCTTCAAGCCGTGTTCTCGGCACTTCCTTTGGGTTCTCACATCTCCCTTATGAGATTTTGCTCTCATCCCATGTCTCTTCTCTTGTTGTGTCTCTATATGTATCTTACCTTCCCTCCTCTGGAAGGTTTATGACCTATCCTTTTCCTTCTATCAGAAGGAATCTCGGGTCTATAGGTCTCTATGGTACTACGAGATGACATCTTGTAGCTAGACCATGCTTCCATTCATGGGGATGGTTTATAATTCAACCACTGGTCCTTTCTTCATTAACCAATTTCTTTCCTCTAGAGATATCATGGCTTGTACTTTAAGGCTTCACTCCCCCAACAATCAGTTATGGTAAGTTTAACAATAATACATTTACATTGTCCGCATGCCTTAGCATGGTAATCCTATTTTATGATTAATTACAAGATGGGGGAAACAGGGGTGTTACACATCTTTGGTGCATGGTGTGAGGCATATTATTGGTACATCTATGAGGTGCATGTCTTGGTAATGTTGGTACATGTTGAGGTTTGATACATGGTTGATGTATGTGATATGGTACATGGTTGGTGTACTTGGTATGGTACATGGTTGATGCATGGTATGGTATAGGTTGATGTACATGGTATGGTACAAGTTTCAGTACATGGTTGATACATGGTATGGTACATGTTGATGTACTTGGTATGGTACATAGTTGATGCATGGTATAGTACAGTTTCTAGTTTATTCTTGATGTACATGGTTTGGTGATGGTTTTGGTATCCATGTGAGTGTATCTGGGTATAGTTGTTTGATGATGCTATATCAGTGATAGAGATAGTGACAGGTTGGATGATTGGTTGATCATCAGTGACAGGTTGATATGACAGGTGGTAGTCACAGTTTGATGTGACAATGGTAGTCACAAGTTGATGTGACAAAAAGAGTGACAAGTTAGTTGATGTGACAATGAGAGTGACATGTTGGTTAATGTATTGGTGAAATTGGCAATGACAATATCAGTGGTAGTGACAGTGAGTCTACACTTATATTTCAAAGTGGAAGGAGGTGGAAAGGAAAGGGGGTTGTAGCCTCCTTCCGGTTGGAGCCATAGAACTCAGGGAATTGATACTTCCTTCAGGTTGGTGCTTGTAAATCAGGGGTTTGGTGCCTCCTTCTGATTGGCTCCATATAATTTAGGGAGTTGTAGCTTCCTTTAGGTTGGTGCCTCCTTCCAGTTGGTGCTACAGAATTTGGAAGTTTGTGCTTCCTATGAATGTATTCTTGATATATATAAGAAAGTATTCCTTGGTTTTCTCCCATTTGGGTTTCCATGTAAATTATATTGGTGTATTCTTTATCTGATGTGACATTGTTGAATGGAACTGATTTTGGTTATATTCTCATGATATATTGAATGCAATAATAAATGATATATTTTTGATAAAGTTGAAGATTATATATTGTGATTGAAAGTGGTAAAACATTCTCATACTAAGTCATCGCCCCCCTCTCAGTATTCCAATAGTTTCATACCTTGAAACTTTACAGAGACATAAAAGATATCTTGGTGTACATGTGGTACAATTTTCATATGTTGGTTCACTACACTTTCGAATATATGCCCTGTGGAAGACCTTGAAACTTTTCAAAGACAAAGGAGAGATAGTTGTGTACATGTGGTACACATTTCATATGTTGGTTCTATATACTTTCGAAGATATGCCCTATGGAAATTAGGGTTTCTTAATTCTCCTAAAATTAGTTTCAAATAGGTTAGCTTGTCATTTTCACTATAAATTATTTTATGAGACTCTTTAGAATGTGAAAATTTAACTGAATAGAGAAGACATACAAAATTACCTCAGGTAATAATTTCATAATCAAATTTGTAAAATTTGATATGTGGAATGTTGTATTAGTTCATTCTTGGGAAGAGGCCCAAAACAACAAGCTTTGAGAAAGTTACCATTTCGAAATTAAAATTTTGGCCAAACTTGGTAAAGGAAAAAGTAGTGAGAAGACCTGGTGAAGGAAGAAGCAGTGAGTAGACCTGGTGAAGGTAGAAGCAACACACAGACATGGTGAAGGAAGAAGTAACAAGCAGACTTGGTGAAGGTTCATGCAGCTCACACAAAGAGATTGGTGTCACTTTTTAAGTTGGTGCTTAGCGGTGGGTATGGGTGTCTACGAAGACCTTTGAGAGTAGGATGGTGTTGCTCAAACAAAGATATTGGTATCTCTTGCTAAGTTGGTGATTCATAGTGGTCATTGGTGTCTCCAATAGATTTATTTCTATGAAGATATGTAAGAGTAGGTGGGTTCCTACTAGGATTTATACAAGTGGTGGTTGGTGTCTCTAGTAGGTTGGTGCCTACAAAGAACTATAAAGAGAAGTTTGGTGGTTTTTTATATAAAGGGTTTCCATGTAAATATTGCGTTCCATGTTTTGCAATTAATATGTATCATATGTGATTGTTTTCTTATGGTTGATGGATGTTTAAAAGAGAAAAAAAATGTCTTATACTAATTCACCCCCCTCTTAGTATAAGTGTGTTCTCAACAATTGGTATCAGAACAAGTTCCTTCGAAAAAAGTCTAATTGTTGGAAGGTAGATCTCAGGAGAAACACATGGCTAGTCATGAAGGTTTCTCTACAAACAAAGGTCCATTTTTTGACGGAAAAAAACTATTCATTATGGAGCATAAGGATGAAAATATATCTAATGGACCTTCGGTTTGATATTTGGAAATCAGTCGTGATGAGTTATACATACTCAAAAAATCCACCAACAGATGTAGTCAGGAAGAAGCATAGTGAAAATAACGCAAAAGATATGAATTCCATATTGTGTGGTCTATCAGAATCTGATTTTCTCAAGGTGATTCTTTGTGGATAGACAAAATAAATTTGGGACAAGCTTCAAAATATCTATGAAGGTGATGAAAAGGTTAAGAAGCAAAAGATACAAACTCATAAAATATAGTTTGAGAGCTTGAAAATGAAAGATGAAGAAAATGTTGTAGCCTATTTTCTCCATGTGGATGACATTGTCAACACCATCAGAGGACTTTATAGTGAAAAAGTTAAAGAACCGACGATTGCACAAAATATGTTAAGGTCACTCCCTTTAAGATTTGATGCCAAATTTTCCTCCATTGAATAAATGAAGGATGTTGACTCACCAACAATGGATGAGTTGCATGGGATCCTCACAACATATGAAATGATGACGAAGAAAGAAAAACCATCAAAGAAAGAAGAAACCTTCAAATCATCAAAGAAGATAAAGAACAAAGAGAACGAATCAAGTGATAGATATAACAATGAATCAGATGAAATGGAAGCACATTTTGTGAGGAAACTCAAGAAAGGATCAAAAAAATATAAAGGTAAGCTTTCCTTTAAACCTTTTAATTGTGGAAAAGTAGGACAATTTTTCGATAAATGTCCATATGCAAAGGATGAAAGTAGTAATGATGAAGAAGACCATAATGTAAAAAAAGGGATAAAAAATTATCAACAAAAAAATAACCATATATAGGAAAAGAATGAAAACAAGAGAAAATCTTATAAGCAAAAGAATAATCTCTACTCAAAAGGGGTTTGTGACTCCTCTGAAGGAAATAGTGAAAGCAATTTCTATAGTGATAGAGAAGAAACTCTCTTTATGGAAATAAAAAAAAAAGATTGATGAAGACAAAGGGATAGGAACGATGGACTTAAAAGAAGAGGAAAATTCTGAAATAGATGGTGAAGTGAATCTTGAAGAAGAACTCATTTGTGCCTTATGAAAAATAAAGAAGCTTAGGAAAAATAATTTGAAACAAAAGGAGCAACTACAAAAATATGATGAAGAGGATCGTGATTCAAAAGACAAAATGTCACAAAGCCTTGAAGAAATATAAAATATCATCATGAACCTAAAGGTTTAATTAGAAGAAGCAAGGAGGATAGAATAAGTGGTGAGAATCCAACTGAATAAAAATGAAGAAAATTGTGAAGAGCTAGAAGATGAAATTGTTTCCTTAAGAAAGGAACTGGAGAAAAAAACTATTAAATTGAATAAAAGATTGAAGTTTGAAAAGAGTACTCAAATATTAGATGATATCATCAATTGTCAAAGGTGTCCATTTATTAACATTGGTCTTGGATACGATGTTGTTGTTACCTCCCTACCTACACTTGGCCTTGCCACAAACAGGGAAGTTTTATTTGTTGCAGGTGGAATTCATAATGGTTTACCAGAAGAGAAATCCATCGTTAATTGTGCCAAATAGATTGATGAGTTTCTTGGTCCTCACATGGCATAATTTGAGAATACAGATGACATTGTTGTCGATATGTCGGGTTTTTATACTCTCTTAATTGAACCTGAACCTGATCCTACTTCCTCTTATTATTCATTGAAAAAACATGTTCCCTATCATCATCCTCACCATAAAAATTGAATTAATGGAAATCATGCTTTCATATCTTTGCATAAAATATGTGAAGGATAGAATTGTGGAATAGTGTCGACTACTAGGATAGATTGTGGTTGGATTGATGGATGATCATGGAATGATTTGACCATATGTTTGAGGACTTCATATAATTGTGTTTCATCATCTACACAATCGTGTAACATTCCTCTTACTTATTGATGATTTCCTTGAAAGTTTTCCATCGAGGATCGAATCGACATGACAGTTGACTAGAGTTTTGATTGAGTTCTTAAGGAGAAGAAAAATTTCAGGGGGAGCATCCCTTTGTCATCAATGTAAAAGGGGGAGAGTTTCAGATAGAGGGAGATATTGTTGTAATTATTGTCATTGATGTCAAAGGATTGATGATGTCATTAATGTCATATTATGACATTACAATACACACAACATTTCCAATATATATATATATATATATATATATATTAAAAAGGGGTGCATGTGAAAAAATAAAAAGTGAAATGGCGGTTTCAAACCCATGGGTTTGGGGTATTTTCCCATTGTTTTGGGTATTTGTCAATGGTATTTGGGGTATTTTCCCATGGTATTGGAAATTAATTATTTAATTAATGGACATGTCCCTTCATGAAAGGTTATGAAAAACTATAAAAGGAGAAAGCATGGAGAGAAAGCGAGTGTGTGGAAAATGGATTAACAAATATAGAATTGCAAAATCTATTTAGGGTCATCTTGAAATTTTCTTGATAATTTTTTTTCTAGGACGTTTTAAACCTTGAAATTTGGAATAGACAATGTACATGTGGTACAAATTTCATATGTAGTTGCACTACATTTTTAGAGATAGTCCCCATTGAAGTTAGTTTCCTAAATGCTCCTGAAATTGGTTTCAAGCAAATGTTGATTCACTATATTTTTGGAGATAGGCCTTGTGGAAGTTAGGGTTCCTGAATGCTTCTTAAATTAGTTTCAAATAGGTCATCTTGGCACTTTCACTATAACTTATTTTCTAGGATGTTTTAGACCTTGAAAAATTTTAGAGACAAAGGAGAGATCCTGGTGTGTATGTGATACAAATTGCAGATGTTAGTTCTCTATAATTTCATAGATATGGCTCGCGGAAGACCTTGAAACTTTGCAAATAAAAAGGAGACATCTTGGTGTACATGTGGTACAAACATGAGATGTTGGTTCGCTATACTTTCAGAGATATTCCCTATGGAAGTTAGGGTTCCTGAATTCTCCTGAAATCAGTTTCAAATAGGTCAACTTGGAATTTTCACTATAAATTCTTTTTTGGGACTCTTCAGACTGTGAGAATTTCAGAGAATAGAGGAGAAATACATAAATACCTAATGTAACAATTTCATAATCATAATTGCAAAATTGGATATGTGGCATGATGTACAAGTCCATTCTCGAGAAGAGGCCCAAAACAACAAGCTTTGAGAAAGTTACCATTTGGAAATTCAAATTTTGGTTAGACTCGATAAAGGTAAAAGTAGTGAGAAGACCTCGTGAAGGAAGAAGTAGTGAGTAGACCTAGTGAAGGAAGAAGCTACAAGTAGACATAATGAAGGTAGAAGTAGGAGGAAGATGTGGTGAAGGTTGGTGCATCTCACACAAAGATATTGGTGTATCTTGCTAAGTTGGTTCTTAGCAATGGAGATTGGTGTCTCCAGTACATTGGTTTCTATGAATATCTGTAATAGTAGGTTCATCTTGCTTAAATAAAGAAATTGTTGTCTCTTTCTAAGTTGGCGCTTAACGATGGAGATTGGCATCTTCATAGATATATAAGATGTTGGTACCCACCAGGATTTGTACAAGAGGGGATTGATGTCTCCAATAGGTTGGTGCCTACAAATATTTATAACATTAGGTTGGTGCCTACAAATAATTATAAAGAGAAGTTTTGTGATTTTCTCTAGAAAGGGTTTCCACATAAATATTATGTTCCATGTTCTACAGTTAATAGATCTCATATGTGATTGTTTTCTTATAGTTGATGAATGTTTGAATGAGCACAAAAATTGTCTTATACTAATTCACCCCCCTTGCTCAGTATAAGTGTGTGATCAAGAGGTATGACATGCCACATGACCTTCCAGAGAGATTTATTTGAATATTTCAATGACAATGTAGATGGTATAGTCTATTTTGAAAATAAATCAAGTCTCAAACCTTTGGGAATTGGCACCATCAGGCTTAAATTGTTTGGACTCCTGGAATTTCTTCTGCATGATGTGTTGTATATTCTTGATCTACGAAGGAAATTACTATCTCTTGTGCACATTTGGAAACAAGGCCACTCTATTCATATATTCGATGGAAAAGTTGAAATAAGGAAATATTTTGACAACATGGTCATTATGGCCAGAGTGGAGGATGGAGGATTGTTGAAGTTGAAAGAGACATATGTTCATGCACAAAATTCCACATACCTCTCTCACCACAATGATGGTACATTTCCATATAGTCTCTTATGGCATGTTAGATTTGGTCACATTAATTATGATAGCTTTCTTTTGATGAAAAATAGTGATTTTTTTTGTTCGCTTGCTATTCTTAGGAATTTGAAGCAATGTGATGCTTGTATCTTTGGAAAAAATAACAAACAATCTTTACATGATTCGCTTCCAGAGCATGTAGAAAAATTGGATTGATACATTATGATTTGTGTGGCCCCATGCATGTTCCATCTGATAATGAAAATAGATATATCATGATTTTTATTGATGATTACACTAGGATGTGTTTGGTGTATCTGTTGAAAGATAAATCACAAGCTTTTGAAACTTTTAAAATTTTCATGTATGGATCCAAAATGAAGCTCATTCTCATACTGTCTCTCTTCATATTTATAATGGATGATAATGTACATCTGATGAATTTGAAAGCTACCTTCACCAACATGGGATCAAGCATCAAACCACTGTTCCATACAATCCTTAATAGAATGGTGTAGTTGAAAGAATGAACATGACTCTCTTAAATACAGTTTATTCCATGATATTTTTCAAAAAAATGAAATTGATGTTTTGGGTTGATGTAGTTCTATGTGCATTTTATGTGAAAAACATGTGTCCATCGCATTCTCTTGGAGATAAGACTCCATATGAAATTTGGTATGGCCGCATTCCTTCAGTGAGGCATCTCAGGGCCTTTGGTTCCATTTGCTATACCTTAATTCATAAGAAGAAAATAAATAAGCTTTATGAAAGGAGTCATAAGTGAATATTCTTTTGGTACTCAAATACCACCAAGTAATATCGTCTTTATGATGAGGTAAAAAAAAAGTTAATTATTTCTAGAGATGTAATTTTTCTTGAGTCATCCAAGAATGAAAAAATTGTAGAGAGACAACTTGATTATTTAGATAGATTCACTCATGTAAATACATATCATGAATTTGATGATGAGATTCCACATCTTGAAGAGGGGATCCCTATATTGGATCAATATCTAGAATCTCTTTTTGAAGCAGCATCTCCCCCTCATGAAGAAGTTCCAAACACTTCATAAGAACCTTAATTTAATTTGGATGATGTGATGAAGAGGATTGAAAGGCTGAAACTTGATGAGAATTCAACAAAATCTAAGAAAGGTCCACCAAAGTGGTTCATAAAGACACTTGAAAGTGTTCATCCTTGATTCGAAAATTTCTGTGAGATCTTTCTCTACAAAATTTTTGTGATGATGATATTTTATTGACGATTGATTGCATGTGAACATGACAAAATAATTTAAGCAATGCATATGAGCATGAGAAAATTGTTATAATTATGTGCAGATGTGTAATTAAATATATACTTAATCAAGCGAGAATATAATCAAAATTCACACATATAATTTGACACACATATGTTAATAGAGTTCACCAGATGTCCTGACTAAGTCTCTGGATCCACTTGGAATACGAATTGCTTTATTGTGCTTCCTATAGAAAGGGTTGAAACCTTCTCAGAACATGTAGTACATACTCCTTATAGGGCTGAAAACCCAAAGAAGCATTCCCTTACACAAAGAACTTAAGTATCTCACATAAGTGACATTTCTTCAGACACTAGAAGGACTAAACTCCTTTCTTCCAAGTTCTCTTGAGCTCTCTCTCTCAAGATCCATTAAGGGATCCACAAAGGGATGATACAAGGGATGAAACCCAAAGCTTACATGAGGATTTTATATAGTTTCCTTATCTCCATAATTCAAGGAGACAAGATCTACAATTTTAGAATCTAATAACAACTCAAGGAAAAAAATGAGAAAGAATCTCAAACCAACCTATGAGACTCTTAACCTCCCCTTGAGACTAGGAAACTACTTGAGATATAATGAGGAAGAATCTCAAAACAACTAATGAGACTCTTAACATCCCCTTGAAACTGGGAAACTAATTTTTGAGGTGGATTATCACACAAAACTCATTTCATTTTTTACAAATTAAATGAAAAATACATGAGTACATTATGCTAAAAAAGTATTAATAAGTTATAATTAATATTTTCTCCTTTTACCAAAATTTTAATGAGCTTTAGCTTTGGTGTGTAAAGTGTAATTCCTTGTGTGGCGATCCTCCTGGATCATATCTACCCACAAAAATCACTTTTGGTCCTCCAAACGTATGGAGAGAAACTTGAATATCCCCAACCATCTTATAGGAAGAGTCTTACTCTTCACGATGCACTTCCCCATTGTTTGATCTTCATAACAAATGTCTTTGAAATGTCACACCCTTATTTTCCTTCACCTTTGTACTTCAAAATGAGGATGTTGATGCCAACACTTGCATCAATTCAAATTTGTAGCTGGCAATACATAATTTTGCAAGTTTCAACGCAGAATCATACTTACCAAGAGTTTATAAAAAATGCATGACCAAGTTTACAATATTTCCAAATAAGCTTGGGAATAAATAATGCCTCTCAATCCATGGCAACATAAACTTTAAAGTCACAATGCAAATAAAAGTGCACTAGTGGTAGACTCTATGGTCTCCAAATCCACTACAAGAATGTGTACATGGCCAATTCCCTTGATTACCATTAACAATTCGTATGGAAAATATTACAAAATAAATATATGAGGCCAGTTATCAAAACGATTTTGCGACATCATAATATTCAAACCCAAAGTTGTATACCCATGATTCAAAGGCGCGCTTGCACTTCCTTCATCCT